>CABFOW010001855.1:101578-125763 GCA_902141385.1 Timema californicum
CCTCTATTGCCTCGCAGGCACCAGTAAATGAATCTCACAACCGCCTGCACATGGAGGCCCCAAGGCAGCAAAAGAAGTACAGAAGCATGAAAACTCTGCATCTACAACTACACCCCCTCCAGATACCTCTGGAGCCGACGAAACCAACCTACCTACAGCTCACACCCCTCCTCTAAACGGAGCGTCCTCCCCCTACCAACCCCAACCATGCCCTACATCCTCCTGACCATACCGGGAAGTAAATTATACCAAATTTTCAAGAATGACCCATGAAGAACCAACAGAAAATTCTTAAATGACTCTAAGCTACAAGCCAAACACCTAGACCTGGGGTTAGAACCTTCTCCCCCAACTCTCTTGCCCCTAGTCATGCTACACACCTCACCAACACTCCTCCCCCGAGTCGTACCACCACACATTGAACTCCTCTTCACTGCCTGAAGGCACTTCTCCCCCTCTATACACCCACTCCTCCGCTCATGAGGCACCAAAGAACTCACCCTGACAAGCCCAAGTCAATAACGACGAGCTACAGGTGTACTGGTGGTGGTTTGTGTCGTCGCCCACGCTTAATAAGAGCGAGGTGTGATAAGGCTTGGTGAGCAGGAGGGAGAGTGGAGAGCCGATAAACCTTGGGAAGTAAATGTTTTGTTTATGTAGTGGAAAATAGGGTAAACAATTTGTTTCCCACTATGCCTTCATTCACATGTGAGTACATTTCAGATAAAACTATACCTTTTACATCCCTATTCCATTAGCATTATTTGGGATGCTTGAAGATAGATAGAAGAAAGCAACGCTAGACAATTAAGTATGAAGGCAAAGTTTGGGGGATAAAAGATTATAACTATAGAAATGAGCCATATCTGAATCAAATATGAAGAAATTGAAACATAACACCTGGACTCAGGAATATAACATGGGTCCCTTGGACTTTACCACTGAACTATCCATGATTTGTTCTGTTCTAAGGGTCATTCTTCATTTGTGGTTCAAGGCAGAGTCTGTGGTGGACGTGCTACTAAGAGATATCTTTGATACCACAGCCAGTAGTACAAATACAATGTACATTCCAAAGTACCGACTTCAATTCCCTTCTCCAGGTGCCATTTTTCAATTTATTATAACTTGAAAATAAACTTACTCCTCCGATTTGGGTTTCTCCTCGGAGTCTTTACGCTTGCGACCCCTTTTCTTCTGGAATCCCAACACAATAACATCATCATCTAGTTTCTTTGTCTTCTGAAGAGAAGGCGGGGAAGGTTTCTTCTCAAACTCTCTCCCCGGAGATCTGCTCTCTCTAGTCCGCCGATCCACAGGGGTAACATCCTTCTTAGATCTTGGCTCGTCTTTCGACTTGGAACGCGTTTGCTGCAGAAAAACAAACAATAAAGTAAAACTTGTGACATATTAATGTACATTAGGTTAAGTGCAAATCTAGTGGATATATGATAAAATAGAGGAGGAAAAGTGCATACCATGACGTGTGATTAATACAACATTGAGGGGTATTTCTGTCAGAAGAATAGACCAGTAGTCGAAAAACACATGGTTCAAGAAAAATAATAGAATACTATCCACATGGAGACAGAGTCAAGTTTACTTGTCAGGGAAAAAACAAGATGAAATAGCAAATAGAGCAGCCATCTCATGTTATAATGTCATAGCCAGGCAATCAACTTTGCTAACTTGCGAGAAACAAAATACCTCACCCATGTTTCATGCATGGAATAAGATACTTTAATAAGTAACCAAATAAATATGAGAGAATTGCAGATAAATAAAGCAAAAGTAAAAAAAAAAAGACATTAAAATATATTTACACAAACTCCAATATTTTGGTGCTATTGTAGCATCTTCCTCAGGAAATAGTAGTAATACGAATAACTGATAAACACACCCCTTCCTGACAAAGTCCATGGATTTATTCTTGTCTTGAACATATTTCATGTTCATAGTCAAAATGTATGCACCTATGTGGTTTGCGAGTAAGACTTGGCCATTATGTATCTTCGGAGCTAAACATTTGCATAAAGCCATGATGTTGCCACGGTATTTACTAAACTCACTGAAGGCGGCCCGAAAAATATTCTAAGTGCCATGTTAGCTGATGACAGGGAGACCATAAAAGTTATGACACTGCGCAGAATTTAAAAAAAAAAACCTTCAGGAAAAGAATGTTTTAAGGAATATTCATACGATTGAGCTTCTTAAGTTTAACTTTGAAGCTACATACGACATTGATATCATTCAATGGGCTAAAGTTATGGTTAATAAAACAGATAAAGTTATTTCAGGGTGCATCCTGAATCCAAAACTGCAGATAATATTGAGCTATTCCAATGTCATACTCAAGCCACTGAAATGTGTGTAAAACCAGTAATGGAAGCTTCCGCTGCTGTTTGAGGACCTTCCAGAAAAAATGGATTTAAGAGAACTCGTTTAGAATTTTGCAAACAAATGCCAGTTTTTAACACCAAAATGAAATTCATATGATTATAAGAGACTGTTTTATTGATTATCTATGTGATAGTATGTGATGTGATTACCAATGTAATTGTAAATGTACAGTAAGACTGTGTGGAAACACTGTACAATAATGTAAAGTAATTGATAGAGTTATTCTAGAAACATGTAGTTCTAGAGCCTATCTTTGTTTGTGTGTCCCTTCTAATGATAAAGTAACAGCTCCGAAAATTCAACAATATGTGAAGTGTAATATAGTTCAATAGTTTGAAAAGAGAAGAAATGAAGAGGGAAGTGTGTTTGTTCCTAACTATCCTTTCAGGTTGGCTTCCTTCACTATCACTTACCTTACATCACTGTACAGTGTTTCCACACTGTCTTGTTATACATTTCCAAGTCATTAGGCATTAATTAATTTTACTGTCAATGCAATTACAGGGTGGCTACAAAATTACCTGACTTTTCCAGGCAACAGTTTTCAATTTTCTCTAACTACTTATTTCCAGTTTTAATGGTGGATGATGACTTTTGTTTTATTTATTATTGATCACATACTAAAATAAGTTTGTATCTAATAAACATAAACAATGTTATCAGTTATTTTAAAAATTAAAATGTTATTTTATTAAGCTATTATTAACTTTTGTTTTAGTGTTTCTGTTTAGTTGCAAAATTAATGGGATATTTTAGACATATTTTTAATTCTCTGACTTTTTCTTATTTTTATTTAAATTCTCTGACATTTCCCTGTCATCCAAAAATTCCCTGACTTTTCCAGGTTTTCCCAGTCTGTAGCCACCATGTATTGTAAGTAATGCCAGTGTGATTGTGTCTTCATTAATTATAATACCCTTCATTATTACTCAATTTTGACAGATTTTTTAAAACTTCGGGTTCTTGCAGCATTATAACCAAATTGAATTTAACATACATTTGTTATTGATGTGGTCTAAGGGCAACTTCCCACGCTGGCTGAAAAAAAAACTAACAATTTTGACTTATTTTCAAATCTTAGGGGGCCTTGAGGTAGTATAAAGAAATTAAATTTGATATTCATTTCTTTTACAGTTGTTATTGTGTGGTCTAAGAGCAGCTTTCCCACACCACCCAAAAAGGTTTATAAAATAAAAAGATAATATAAGAAAGTTTATGAAGAAACTTTGTAGCTGTATTCCATCTTTGAGATTAAGAACCACCAAAACTTACCTTTTCATCATCCTCGGTTTTCTTTTCCACCTTTCTCTTGATTTCATCTGGATTCTCCCCTTCATCTGTAGTCAACTTATCTCCTTCTTTAATTTTTTGCTTCTCTTCTATTTTCTCCTTATTTATAAATTTGTTTTTCTCTTCTTTCCGCACTTTAATCTCCTTGTTGAGGCCCCCTACTCTCCCCGCCTGCACCACCGGGGTACTGCAGCCTGCTGCACTCATTTGCGCAAATCTACCTTTATCCTCCAGTACAATCCTGACCACCTTCTCCAGCTCCGTCATCCTGCCACGGAGTTCCTTTTCTTTGGACTTATCCTCCTTCTTCGTTTCTCTGGCTCGCAATCTCTCCTCTTTATCTTCAATATCCTTCTTTGGCACCTCTAACACCTTGGATTTATCATCCTTTACCTTCACTTTATCCTCTTTAGGCTTCACATTATCATCTTTATCCTCTTTTATCATCACTATCTCCTCTTTTGGTTTCACTTTTTCTTCTTTAGGATTTAGTTTCTCTTCTTTAGGCTTCAATTTCTCCTCTTTGGGCTTCAATTTCTCCTCTTTGGTCTTCAATTTCTCCTCTTTGGGCTTCAATTTCTCCTCTTTGGGCTTCAATTTCTCCTCTTTAGGGTTTAGTTTTTCTTCTTTAGGTTTTAATTTCTCCTCTTTAGGTTTTACTTTATCTTCTTTAGGTTTCATTTTCTCTTCTTTAAGCTTCACTTTCTCCTCCTTAGGTTTCCCTTTCTCCTCTTTAGGCTTAACTTTCTCCTCCTTAGGATTCACTTTCTCCTCTTTAGGTTTCATTTTATCTTCTTTAGGTTTCACTTTCTCCTCTTTTGGTTTCCCTTTCTGCTCTTTTAATTTCAGTTTCTCCTCTTTAGGCTTTACCTTCTCTTCTTTTTCTTTAATTTTATCAACAGCGACTTCAATATTCTCCATCTTTTTGGTATGCTCCTCTTTCGTAAGATCTTTAGTCAACTTGGTTGATTCCTCGAGATTTCCCTTCTTTGTGTCTTCTATGAACTCTTTACTCTCTGCTAGCTGAGTGTCTCTGTCCCCAAACTCTGTACGCTTCTCGGCCATCGTGTTGGCTGACTTGTCTTTGTCCTGAAAACATTCATAACATCATTACAGGTATATTGCCTGGCAGTTTTATAAAGTTGTTTGGAGATCCAAATAATATCATTGCTTAATTTAAAAAAATAAATATATATATATATTTATTTTAGCATTGCGTCTTACTACATATATATATATATACATATTGTTCCCAGTTTAAATATATATATATATATATATATATACTATTACTTCTGATAGAAAGTTACGTAATACTGAGGCCGTATGCAACATGTGAGAATCAGTGTAGGCCAGGTTTGAATAAATTAGTAAAAACTAGAGATGGGTCGAATCCACTATTTCTCAAATCCAAATCTACATTTTATTTTCGAATCTCGAATCACGAATCTGAATCCTAGCAAATCGTTATAAATTTTAATGATTTACAAATAGACCTACATTACACAATACAATATAGGCCTAAACTGTGAATTAAGATTTATTTCAAATCATGCTTTCAATTTCAATCAACCCCAACCCCCCTCACAAAATACAGGTTAAAATCCAGTCAAACTAAACAATCTAGACTCATATTATTGTTTAAAAATAAAATCAATCAAAATTTGAGTGTCTTTTAGTTATTTTTAAAAGGGTTGTTAGAGTGGGTTAAGTTTCTAAAAATCATGTGAAATAAACAGATTAGGCCTAATTATCCTTTGATCAACTTTAATCATCATTAAAGGATATTTTATTTTATTAATATAGCAAAAATAAAAATACAAACGGATATTTTTGATAAAGACTAAAACAACATGCTTAACAATTAAACATACATTGTAAATAGTTAACTCAATAATGCCTAAGTATGTTTTATTATTATTTTCTTTTATATCCATTATCAATTTTCATGTAGAAAACAAATATATTCATTCGATTCTTGCGATGTATCGATTTCTGAGAATACATTCTATTTAAAACACGAACATATTTTCGACTACAATATGTTCATTCCCATTTTATAAGGCAGGACTATGTTTGAATATTTCTACAATTACTTCAATAACATATTTTTTTAAATAATAAAAACTAAGTTAAAATCAATTTAAAAACAAATAATGAATTAGCAAGTCGTTATTTGATTCTTAAAACTCGAGATTGTTTACTAAGTGATCAGATTACCTGAATTGATTCTAAACAAACAATTTATATACGATATGTAGGCCGGTAGAGATAAACAAATAGTTTTATCGCTGTCTGACTGTTGAACGTATTTATTTTTCATGAAACCCAACAAAATGTCTAACTTAAGGATTGTATGCCATAAATTGGGGTTCTTTGCATAGTTGAAGATAATTAAAACCAGTTGTATAGTAAGAATTAACTGTATCTTTATTTTAATCATCACTCGGGCGAGTAAACATAATATACGTCATGGCGGCTGACTTTGTATCATGTGTAATGTGTTCTTATTTCTGTTAAAAAAAAAGTAATAATTTGTTTTATTCATTTTTAGCTTATTTGTAAATTTAGTTTTGATTTTCAGTTTTTGAAGAGTTTTAATGTGTTCATTAAAATATTTACAAGATTGTTCGTGAGATGAAAGTTTTAGAAGTGAGCATGTGCCGAAACGGTCAAGTCCAAGTTTCCCATACAGTAGGGAGGGGAGGGTATAAGGCACTTAACATTTTTTACACCTAACAATTTTTTTAAATAACATTTTATTAATGTTTATCTCTTTTGTCCGACAAAATAAATATTACAGATTAAGTTGTGCTTTTCAAGTAGGCATAACTAAGTAATATTTGAATTCAAAATATTATACTTTGTTTATGAGGTGAAAGATTCGATCTTCGAATACAGTTTAAAACCAAATCCTCAAATCTCTAATACTTGTCAGGATTCGGTGGATTCGAGTGGCCCATCTCTAGTAAAAACCATTAAGGTCAATTAAAATCAAATCAAATCAAATCATTATGTCAGAAATATTCAAGGCTCATTACTTTCTTCAAAAGTTGCAAAGCAAAATATATCTTGAGGTCCCACTTAACAAAAGAAGAATCACAGCAAAACCATTGTTTGTAGTACTTATTGTACAAGAGCTTGCAGAAGTAATGTATCATAACATTTTATTTAAATAGTACTAATATAATTTAATTCATATTCTAGGAAACTTTATTATTGTGTGAATTGTTTCAAAGAAATAATAAATATTGAACATGATTATGAGTACCTATATTGTGAGTTTAAACAAAATAAAATGCAAATTTGAAATTGTGTTTTTCTGTTGTCCGTTTTAAGATCCAATCAACATCAAGAAACCCGCCTCGGTGGTGTAGTTAGCTAATGTGCTAGATTTGTGTTGAGCTAAGCTGACAAAGATGGGGAGATCGAGGTTTGAATCGTGCTCGGGTGAACTGGGGTGTTGTTTTCTAAATGGTTTTCCCTCCCCCTCCACATAAATATGGGTTCACTTGATCTATATTCAACATTCCTTATTTCTAATTAACTAGTATAGTTAATACATAAGCGTGTAGCCCGAACAGGTAGTAAGGTGCGGTGCTTCGTAGATATAATAAACAAACAAACATCAATAAGAGAAAAGCTTGGTTATAAAACTACTAGGATGTGTTTTTAGTTTTAAATTTTAATTACATTTTACCAAGTCTTGCTTCCTTTCAATGCATACTATTGTTTGCTAAAAAAGGTTTTTATACTTGTATTATTAGATTAATTATAGTTAATCAGAAAATCTGAAAAAAAAACACAAAAAACTTAGGACTGAATACTGTTAGACATTGTATAGCTAGTCATCATCAATAATTGCTAATTAAAAAATCCTGATGTGGTGCGGTATTGTTGACACAAACTATTGTATTGGAAGAATCACAACGGACAATTTGAAAGTGAGTTGTTCCACTTGGACGTGCTGTGCTACTATCACTCCCAAGTGACCATGGACTCAACTTGTCTCAAGGAGTGCAGCGAGAGTCCCATAAGGCCGAGTGTCTTGTGTATACGTTGGTTGAATCCAAAGATTGTTTTCAAAACAATTGTGTGACTCTTAAGCTTTAGCTTAGATGCTTGTTGCACTAAAACTTATGTGATAATTTTGTTTGGCTGTATAAATGAGATCAAATGATAATGTTTTGGGATGACCAATATAAATGTTTGTTATCCTGAAACCCTGGCAAGATTCAGGAGATGAGATACCACAATCTCACTCTAAGAAATGTAATATTTTTTTGTGGGCAAGAAGGTAAAGAGTAGTTAGCGACAGGCTCAATATTGTTCCAGACATTACATTGTCTGTTAGGATTTAGGAAAGTAATATGGATATTAATGATAATTAGCACTATAATTAGTTTACAAATACCCTGGAATAGTTTAAATAGAAATAATTGTTTTTAGTTGAGTATAAAATATAAAATAATAAATAATTTAATATGTTAAATTTACAGTTTGTGTACCATTTTCAAATATAAATTATTTAAACCAAGGTAAGCAGAGTTTACGAATGTCTTGTAACAGTCCAATCACAATCATCTTTAGTGTTGAATGAATGTACGTAATATTATGCAAGCATCGGTTCAATAATATAATTTAAGGAAACATTGGATTTAAAATTAGACTTTACACACAGTGGGGATTTAAAACTTGATGGTTACAACCATTACAACCATTTACCTGAATGTCTGTTTGAACATCGCATGCAGACCCACCTTAGGAATATTGATGGGAGTGGATCGATCTCTATCCCGTATTAAGCTCCTTCCCGCGCGGTGCCGAGAGCGGTTCCCCCGGGGGTGATTAACCATGGTGCAGCCCAACTTGCGATAGAAATCTTCAAAGCTGTGCAGGAACCTGCCAAAACACAACCCTCATAATATAATGGCCTTTAATACTTCATAGTGAACCTGTGCAACAAGTAAATAATATGTAGAATATACAGGGTTCAGATAAACATTAGTAAGAATAATTCTGACAAAGCTGAATCATTAGAAAAAAAAAAACACAATGCTGCTGATGAAAAGTCAAGGTTTTAATTTACAACAAATAATCAAGGCAGATATAACAAACAACAAAGTTACTAAATAGAAGCAAATAATCCACATCCCTCCTTACAGTGTAGATATAATGTTATATTGTGCTAAGAAAATTAATGTTTTGCACTTTAAAATACATTTATTTTGAATTATTAAAAGAATCTAGCAATAACAATAATAAATTATAGGAATAGTTTTTAAATATAATGTGATAAGAATCAAAGAATTACTTCAGAATAATTTCAATTCTCAGACAGTCTTGAAACACAATCATGAATATAGTTAAAATCTATGTCAATGTGTAGTGTAGCTGTGCACTTGGCACTAAGCTCATGTGTGTTCTGACAGCAGTAGCAAGCCCCCTTTACCATCGTTTGAGGATGCCCTGAGATCTACGCAGATACAAACAAAAAATAAACATTGTGAGCAAAGAAAATATCCTTGTGATGATCCTCCCTAGTAGTCCTAATTGATGTTCTTGCAGTCTAGGAAGTGGCCCAAGTCCTGAGGATTGCGGCAGGTTCCAAATCTCCCAGTTTCACACGTGATTCCATCGAGGATGTTGCACAATGGCTAGACATTTGCCTATTATGAATAATCAATGATTTTCGTGATGGTGTAGCATTTATTGGAAATAAGCTACACAAGCGTACTAAGAGTAAAGCAGGTGAACTCACCTTAGGCCCCATTCAGCTGCTTCAACTCACTACGTCCTCCCCGCACAAGATAACAACAACATTCCTCTATGAAATTGACCGAGCAACTAAACGAGGAAATATCATGCAAGACTGAACAGTGCTGTATCTCGAGGCGGGGTGGGAAATGTGTGGTACGCGTGCGCAAGACTGTGATGTTATGTTGGAACATGTGGCCTAGAATGATCTACCAGCTCCTAGGGTGTTTTTCCGTCATCTGTCTATCCCCTCCCTCTCTTACCTGTTCTATGTTTACCTCTCTTCCCCCCTTTTGATCTAGTATGAGCATTATATAATGTACAGCACTCTTTTGTCAGGATCGTGTCCAGGATGGTTTAGGAAGGTACTAAATTCCTTTTTGAATAAATGTACATAGAAATTCTTATTGGCGAGTTAATATTCGTAGTTCATAAAACTTTATAACTTGAAATCTTTTATTTATTTACTTCGACATGAAGCCCCATAAGGGTTCGTGTGATGTCACGACTATCTGTTTACAAATCACTTTTGAGAGATTAGACGTTTATTTCCCATGCGGCAGAGCAATGTTATTATCTGCGTGGTAGAAATNAATTTGAATGATCAAGTTAACAAATATCAATAAAAAAACCTTCCAAAAAAGCTTCTAGGTGTATATAATTGTAAGAAAAAATTCTTATTGTCTACTCTTCATACCTCCTTCCAATCAAAAAGGAGTTTATTCATTCACTGACCTTGACATTACAATAGCAAGCTGTACAACACTTCTCATTTCATAAACCTCATCCAAACAGAAAAGAGTAAACAATTATCATTAGACATAATGCAAGGCCAAGAAATTACCCTTTTCAAGGATCTAGAAATATGAGTAGTCACATAACTAAAATTTGTTGTTATTTTTAACACACTATTTTTAAAATTCTGTAATTTAAAAAAAAAAAAAGGTTTAGCTTGAAGTTTGTGAATCTTGGTTAATATTGATTTTAATTCATGATAATATAGAAAATGATCTTTTCTACAATAATTTTAAAGGCTGGGTTAATCAGCTATTTTGCTAATTATGCCGACGCTGATCATTTGGTTTATTAAAGTCTAGGGGTGCGCAAGGCCACTATTTAAATGAGATGCGAATCTTGAAACTTACGAAGAAAAGTCAAAGTTGAAGCTACCTATGATTTTTGTTGTCATTAACGGACTTTTAATTTTTTAAATAATTATTTTTTTAGATCTTTCAACAAGGGCCAGGAAAATTTCCTTGTTTGTTACTATACACTATTTTAATAACTAATGCACACAGGCTTACTGGTAAGCTTAGTAACCTATCAATTAAGTTTTATTATGAAAATTCAAAATTACACCTGGACACGGGAATCAAACTGGGACCTTTGTCTCGATTTGGGTTCGATCACCGTGTACAGGTATCATTTTTCAATTTTCAAAATGTGATAGTATCTAGATGGGGTAGCCTTCACTAAAAAGCATAAATATAGTTTTGGCTATTTGATTCTTAATTAAGTTTTAATTTTTACTTTCATCGTGGAGTTTATAATATTATTTTGCAAACTTTACATATGCATGTCTTTTTATCTGCATTTCTTTGATAATATTATATAACTCAATAAGGAAAACCTCTTTTCGCTTTATGAGGTAATTGTATTATATTTGGAAGAAGGTACAGGAAAGGTGAATAGAAACATATAAAAAGGGTAGGGGTGTGCGAAGCCAGTTTTTTCAGTTCGAAGCGAAGTCGAAGCGAATATTCAAGAATATTCTTGAAGTCGAATCGAAGTTCGAATAAAATTTAAACAACTAATAATAGCTCTTAAAACAAATTATTTTTCTAAAAAAAACTGGATGTTTTTAGCCTTAATATATTTATATTTATTTC
This sequence comes from Timema californicum, assembly GCA_902141385.1. Classification (NCBI taxonomy): domain Eukaryota; kingdom Metazoa; phylum Arthropoda; class Insecta; order Phasmatodea; family Timematidae; genus Timema; species Timema californicum. The sequence goes on from CABFOW010001855.1 coordinate 112,915, forward strand.
AAATGCTATTAAATTGATATATTTTATCTAGCTTAAATAAAAACCTTACAATTTAGCCTAATTATGTAATAATACACAATAAGACATTAACATTTTTAGAAAAAAATATGTAGGCCTACTAAAAAGACATTTACTTGGGCACGTAAATAGACAATTATATTTTATAAAAAATATAGATATATACTATATTAGGCTAAGTTATATGCTAAGAAAATATTTACACAGTCCTGTGACATTGTGCAATAATATTATCCTACATTTGATTTGCAATTAAACTTTTAAAAATATTCACTTCAGGGCAGATTATGTTATAACTTATTTTAAAAAACGTGTATTAAGAATTAAGAAAAATTATATCAACATCAAACAGTTTTTATAAGTTAAAATAAAAACAAACATTGTAAGAAATTATCCACACAGGCAGTTAGAAGTGTTACTTTCTCTTCAAGTTATTTTAAAAGAATGTTAATTCCTCGACATGAATAGGAGTTAACGTTTCACACCTGGCAGTTACAATGTTTCCTGAACTAGAAAATACCCTTTCACTGCACACACTTGTAGCAGGTATTCCCAGGTATTTGAGGGCTAACTTGGAGACATTAGGATATTTCCGAGAACCCTCTTCCCTCCACCAGATATAGGGGTTTGTTGATCTGGGCACTCGTGGCGGATGGACTACGACTGTAATGTCCCACAATTGCTTTTGCCTTTGTCAAAAGCGTAAAAACCCCAGAACATTCTGCTTTGGCATCATGGATAGCTAATTGTAGGGAATGGGCAAAACATGGAATGGAAATAAACAGGGAATTAACTGCAGAACGAACATTTGTAGCATTATCGCTGACACAATATATTGGAAGTTTATCATCATTTAAAGCAATGCCCCATTCACAAACAGCCTGTTGCAGTGTAGCTCTGATGTTCACAGCTGTGTGTGATTCATTAAGTAGCACAGTGTTCATTGTAAATGACTTGTACTCAAAGTCTGGTTTTAAATAATGACACGTCAGACTTATGTAACTGTCATGTGCACGTTGCGTCCATCCACCTGAGGTAAGCGACAAAGCAAAAAGTCGGGGTAAATCATTAATAAGTGTACTACATGTTTCATTAAGTTGATGAAGCCTTCTTCCTCAACAAACTTGTAGGGCAAGAGACTCATTGCCAACATTTTTGCAATTTGCTTTGTAATTTTGTGTGTTATTGGGTTGGTAGGCTGCATGATTAAACCTTTCTGAAAGGCACCTTGAATTGTTGATTGAACCAGTGTGTCTTTTTTAGGAGCTGAAGTAGTTTGTTTTATTGACACTTGCTCTTTTAAATTCATTGAATTGAGATGGATGCGTCTCTAGATGGTTTGAAAGTGTTTTTGTTGTGCTGGAATAGAGGATTTTAAAAATTAAAATCTTGAAATCAAAAATGTAAGTTATATTTTAATCAGATAATAAAAATATTAGGCTTAAATGTATTAAGATCAGTAAATTTGCTTGAATGCTAGAACTATATAAACTTGGGAAATTAAAGAAGTAATTTGTAAAATCCAATATTACTGTTCAATCTAACACATTAAAATAAAACGTAGATAAACTGCAACACATGCTCTAAATAAGCTATCAAAGTTATTTTTATTCCAGTTTTAAATTTTTTAAAAAAGGTAAATCTTTTGGTATTACAGAAAAATATGCATTCTTTTAAAAAGAAAAACGTTTCTAATAGCAATAAGTCACCTGTTGGCGTTTTGTATTTTTTCAGGTATATATTACACTGGGCAGTTTTCTTATCAGAAGCTCTCGTGAAAAATACCCATATTTCACTTTTATTTTTCTGTTTCGGACATTTTCGTAGGCTTAACCAAAACTATTGATAAATTAATAATAAACAGTCTAATGTTGCCAACATGAGGTCATCAAATTTTCCATCAAGTTTTTAGGTTAACATAAATAAATCATTTAATCGTTTAGTTAAAAAAGAAGTATAATTTAAAATTGAAACAAAATTTAATCAGTAAAGGGTAAATATGTTTGCTTATATTTTGTCTCAAAATTAATTTTTTCGACTTTCAATCAAGTTTTTAATTTATCTCTTGGCGCATGCGTCGTAACATTTTCTGTTGAGTAGAGCAAATACACGTGAAGGTCATTTCATTTCAGATATTGAAAAAGATTCACTTGAAAAAAATTATGCAAAATTCAAAGCAAGAATATGATTTTAAATTGTATATTGATTTTTTTAAATATTATTTTTATCACGTGAATTTAGGTCATGTGGCGGTGAAGATAGCTGAACGTATTTAATTTGTGAATCGATCAGGCCGTGTGGCATCGAATATAATCGATTATTGAAATTGTGTAACTATCGATAGTTATTCAATATTTCATCAAAACGAACTATTTTAAATTTACAAGTTATTTATTGAGAGAGAATAAGAAAAAGATACTTACAGGTACATTTTTTTTAAAACGAAAATAGCGTGATCACCATTTATTAAAAGTGGTCACTAATCTCAGTAGAAATATTGTGGAATAATAATAATTATGTCAGTCACAATCAACTAGTCGTTTTATAACCATGGCCTTTTGTGTCAATACATAGATATTAAAAAATATCGAACTAATCGATATTTAACCTATAAATCGATAAGGCCCATCTTTCGTAAAGTAAACAAATGAAAATAATTTGTATTAGAAGCTTGCGCCTTATACATATTAGTAAGTATTCCATAATTCAACGTTTTATTTGTTTTAAATTGTGAATTTTCTGTGGTAAACATGAATATAATCTACTAGAATAACAGCTCAGAATGGTTAAAATTGAAAATACTTGTATATTTTTTGCCGAAGCTTCGAATTTTTCGAAGTAAATTTTGTTTGTCGAAGTCGAAGCCGAAGTTAATTAATATTCGCTTCGACTTCGAGATTCTCGAAGCTTCGCACACCCCTAAAAAAGGGGGACAAACACAATATGGCCTTTACAATGAAAAGAACAACACAGTTCATACTTTACACTGCTGCCAATGGACAAAGAGACATCCATTACCTCTTTGTCCATTGGCAGCAGTGTAAAGTGTGAACTGTGTTCTTCTTTTCATTGTAATGGCCATATTGTGTTTGTCCCCCCTTTTATATGTTTCTATCCACCTTTGATAATAATTATAAATTAAATTCCGTTTTTGTTTCCTACTTTCCGTATCAGCCATTTTGAATAATAAAGAAAATGCAAAGAAGTTATGAAGAACTTGTGTGTCAAAATGCACTTGTAAATTTGTCACAGATGATTCCAAAGAGAGAGAATATTAAGGACCAAACATTAGACGCCAGCTGCAATTATAGCACAACTAAAGCGCTTTCTCTGCTTCATACCAGTAACCATGGTTTTATTTCTTTAAAGGTATTTTTATTTTTTGCAAAATTATTTTGGCGATATTTCTTTTATCCATGCTTACGTTGTGTAGCTAAATTACTAGTCATTGTTAAAATTCTGTTTAATAACCGTTTTAAAATGATCAAATATTGAAAAATGTAATATTTAGTAAGATAAAATTAAATTGTTTGATAATTTATCGAAGTTTGTGGATAGTGGTAGGAAAAAGATGAGCAGGAAGGTCCCGGCAGCGTGAGTCGCGGTGGGGCCGGTGAAGGTCCAAGCAACATGTATCATGGTGGGAGGCAGGGAGTAAGAATATTGTTCCTTCTTAACATAAGACCATTTATTAACTCTTTTGAATATGTGACAAATCAAGGTTTGGTAGCCACTCAAATATGCTCAAGGAATCATCGTGCTATTTATAGTCCAATGGGAGAGAAGGGAGTTTCCCATTGGTCCGTGAGAATGTGAGAAACAGTGTTCGCTATGTAGGCCAATAGAATAGAGTGGAGTAAATAATGACTATTTACAGACGGCAACAAGAACATGTTCTGTTAGAGAGGGTGGTTAAGTGCGGAGAAAAGCTGCAAGGGCTGAATAACGAGACACAACAAACTTTATTGACTTCAATACCTACTAACACTCAGACAGACTCATTGACACAAATACCCATCATCTAACTTGCAAATTTGTAGGCAGTCTCTGGACAGTTTATATAAAGCTAGAGAATCTATTTGGGTGTGTGGTGTGTACTAAAAGTTATAATCCTTCTTTGAAGGGCTCAATATTGCAGATATGAGGTTTGAAACAGTGTCATTTCACTTCTGTTCCCATGATGATTATTTTATGGCAGATGAGTGTGAATATTATACGCACTTCTTGTAGGACTGCTTGACGAGGTTGATGACGCTAGAACCACTCATCCCAAAGCCCAGTTTGTGAGAGACAGTTTTCCACTGGTTGTGATTAGTCACGCGATTGTAGCCACCCAGCTTGTGAACCACCTGCACACAAATAACACAAAAATAAATACTTGTGGAATACTGCCTTAGTAATTAAATTCTACATCAACAGTTTGAGGCAATAATATACATATGATTAACTTGGGCACTAATATTTACTTGTTAGAGGACTCTTGTTTGTAGCAGGTGGGAAGTACAATCCGTTCATGATAGGTCTTTACCTGGATGAGAGTTCAAAAATCATATGTTTAGGTTTTGGGTTGCCAACACTGGTAAAATATCACTGCTTTATTATAAATATTTTTTTTAATAACATATTATATTTTACATTTAAAATAACCTAAACATAAAATTTACCAAATTATTTCATTACTTTTAATAATTTCTTTTAACCCAATCCGAAACAATATTTTAAACATATATTAAAAGTTCTTAATCTTTGTTTTGGAATATTATCTACTCTGTGTAATATAATGCATGCATTATTACCTTTTAATACAGGCATCGTATTTACTTTATTAAGATAAAATACATGTAATTTATTTAATATATAATTATTTTATTGTTTTTATAAATATTTAACTGAATAAAATATAATCATCCACTGTGTGGGTGCACCATTTTTAACAAATTGTTAGCGTCATCATCAACCACATGGTTAATATTTGTTGGTCACCATTTTGAAGCCATATTTGTTAGACCTTTTGTGAAAGTGCTCTGAATAATAATTATTTTAACTGTAATAAAAGGATAAATAAGCTTTGTGGATGACCTCAAATTAATATTAAAACTTTGTTTAATCTAAATATAGTTCATAGAATTTATTACTGTGCGCGTTTATTCTAATTTTAACTTTAAATTCAGTCTCTAGTTTGTTAGGGTCTAGCCTTACTCTAACTTATAATAATTTATAACTTTAATTTCAATTATCTTTTATTTTAATTATTGAGCTTCTCTATAACTTAAAAAAAAAAAATTAATCCTAGTTCATTTTACTAATTATTTTAAGAATAGCTTTGTGCATAGATATTTTCTCTTAGTTCAAATACATATTAATTTGGCTAACTTTAATATAACTTTGATATAACTTTAATCCAACTTTAATCTCACAAAATTTTGTAAGGGGACTTTTTATTTGTGCATAGTTTTTTGTGTGTTTTTCTGCAAATGAGTTCCAAGGAAAAAACCGAAGAGAGGTTACAGATCACCAAAGACAACTGGATATTATTAACTGTGGAAGAGGACTGAAATCGATGATTGAACGTGGCCTGATCGAAGGAGGGGATACAGGGCAGTTAATTGCAGATCTGCTAGGACTCGAAACCTACTGTATTGAAGTGAGTAGAGAACTAATATTAAATATTAGAATTAATAATGCATAGTTTTACTAGCATTCCAATTGGTTTATTTAATTACATAAAGGGTTCACATTCCGTGTATTTGATATTAGTTCCTATTTTCTCCAATAGATAGTGTTCTGTAAATTTAAATCTTGAATCAAACAAATGTTTGGACTGAATTAGTGGAAGACATGATAATAGGCATTGATCTTTTTTCATTAATTTCATATCATAACCTAAATAAACTAGGACTGTATCCAAATAGTCTACTTCACGCACCGTCGACCCTTGACATTCACGTGATAATTGCAATGGCAATCACGCGATCAAGTGTAGATCCACCCAAATAGTCACAAAGTGTGCAGATGCACCCCTCACACACTCTCGAGTCCAAGGGCAATAGCAAGTCACACACCCTCGAGTCCAAGGGCAATAGCAAGTCACACACCCTCGAGTACCAAGGGCAATAGCAAGTCACACACCCTTGATGTGGTGTTTGACCGGGATTTGTTTATTTTTTCCTCTGCTAGAGCTGGAGTTCACAGGGTAATGTGATCTGTGATAACTGGCTAATAGATGGTGTTTAAAATAGTTTCTAAGCTTATTGATAGGAAGCAGCACTGTAGAATCTAGGCTGTGGAAAGGATAGTTTGATATCCTAATAGTCTGTTGCAGTCTTCGATCTCAAGTGCGCTATAAGTGTACATTCATCAAGATTGCATCAAGTCAAGTGTGCTTGACTATTCGCAATGATATTTTTGTGGAACGTGTGTTTGAAGTGAATTTGCATTTCTGTATATTAAAACCCAGATAATAATTAAAGTGTAGCATAGCGCGTTTGGAATTGTTTGATTAGGTTAGATTTGCATATATTCTTGATTTTTTTTTTAAATTGTGTGTTTGAGTATTGGGGCATATGATTTTTATTTACTTTTTTGGTGGAACTTTTTTTTTATTTCATTATTGGTGACATCGCGAAACCCAAATAATAATGTAAAGTGGGTAGCTTTGAAATTAATTTACTTCCACATGTTGTAATGTTGGTTTATCTAGAAGTATTTCTATAAGTAACACATTCCACTGTACATAATTTTGTTGCAGATATTGGAAAAACAATCCACTCCTCAAAAGAAGAGAAAGATGAAACCTACTCCAAGAGTTTCGGTTGAAGCAATGATGTATGTATGAAGTATGATAGAAGTTTGATTTATCTATAGATTATATTTTTTAAACCTGTTCACAACAAAGTTTGAACACCACCAAAACAATCATTCTAAGCCTATACAAAAACACTATTTTATTCATATCACAGCCAATTGCTTTTTAAAGCATGTGATGAGACTCGCCAATATGTCACAGAATGAATTTTGCTACTTTAAAGTTATGTATTTTTTGAAAAAATGATATTACACATTTTATAGGCCTATATTCCTAAAAACTCAATAAACAGTGTCAAATCAACAACAGTAAAAACCTCACTATTGATCTTGTTATGATAAATACAACATGTAATATGGTTGTAATGAATGCCTAATTTTTTGCCTAGGGTATTTAAATTTAATAAAAATAAAAGTATGAGTGGCCTGAGTTTTTTTCTCACAACAACTTGCCTCGCATTGAGGGAAAGGTCAATGTTGTTCGATCATGAACTTATAAAAATAAATGATGTATTCTATGTTTTTGCCCAAGTGCAAATGCATAAAATCATGCTTGTAATTTATTGGTGTTTCTTTGCAGATGAACACATGATGTTCTTCGTGAGAATCCAGGCCCAGACAATGCAAGTATATTCGAAGGAGGGAGAACAACGCTCTACAAGCTACAACATGACATTGGATTCTCTTGGCAGAAGACGAGAGGAAGAAAAGTGCTGATGGAAGATATCAACATTGCGGCCAAGAAAATAGCATTTTTGAGGGAATAAAGGAAGCTTGCGGCAGAAAACAATAATTTTATATTGCTTGAAGAAACATGGATTTTTTCTAAGGGTGAGTGTTTTTTTAAAGAAATAGATTGCATTAGTGAAATCAAATATAAGCACAGGCCTCTTTAAAAGATTGCTGCTTCCGCAAAAAACTAATATATGAGTATAAGTTTAAATAGCCTCTTTCATCAAACAATGTTTCCAACTTGATTATGGTTCGCTTTTGCGAAATGCCCCCATCTGGCCATCTTTAAACTTTTATTGAGTTTAATTTAAAATTTGTTAGAAGGTTTATCATTTTACTGGAAGGACATTTAATGTTAATAAGCAATAACACCAGTCTCAGCATATAAATAAACACTGATATTGTTATTTAGCAAGCCAATTGCAAACTTTACTTTAAGAAATATATAATATTTAAATAAAATACACCTTAATTTTATGTTTGACATAAATACATTGTCAAATATGGATCGTTTCATATATATATATATATATATTATTATAGACATAGTCCCGAAGAGTTGGCAAGATGGTACCAAGAAGACCTGCAAGAGACGTTCACCGGGTGATGGGAAGAGGATCATCGTTCTACATGCTGGTGGCAGGGAGGGTTTCGTGGAAGGAGCGAGCCTTTTGTTTGCATCGGAGTAGTCAACTGGAGATTACCATGGGGAGATGAACGACGACACTTCGAGACGTGGATGAAAGAACAACTGCCTCCCTCCCTTGAAGAACCTTCTGCCATTGTGATGGATAATGCTCCAATCATTCAGTTCAGGTGAACTATTAACTTATTTTTAATACACCTTCATTAAATATTTATACATATATATTTACATGTTGTCACTTATCTTCAATTAAAGATGCAATTTTTAAAAAACCTTCTACACCCACAAATACATTTATTAAAGACGTCATAGCTTATTTGATATTGCCTTAACTATATTGTTACAGGTGGAGAAACTACCCACAAAGAGTTGGAGAAAAGACAAGTACGTTGCATGGCTCACAAAGCACAACATCAAGTTCGACCCCTCAGCGATGAAAATGGAGTTGATGAGCAAAGCTTTAGCCCACAAACTAGAAAAAAGGTAGGTCTAAGTGTTTTATAAAATGCTAAGGCTGCTTTCACTATAAAAATTGATAGCGACAGGTGGTGTTGGTGTAGCCTACCTTCGATAGAGTAATAGAGAAACATTCAGAGAATTCATCTCCTCCAGAGAAGTTTTCATCCATACCAGTCAAGTTGGCATCACTGAAGACAACATCCTGTTCAGTCTACTACTACTTCCTGAGGAAGATGCTATATTATCATTGAAATATCTAAGTGTGTGTAAATGTGTGTTAGTGTTTTTACTTTTATTTGTACTCTACCATTTTCCTAATATTCTATCATTTTATTTATTACTAAATGTTTTTGCTCCATGCCCTTTATTTGATACACAAAATGTAATAAAACAATATGAAATATAGTACATGAGTGATAATGACATTTGTTGAGTTATTAGATCTATTTTGATGCCTTCAGCAAAATATTAATAGTTTAGTTAATGATGTCAAACTATGACACAGAGGAATATTGATTGTTTCCAGCCCTTGCCTACAATATTAACTGACAAACAAGAAGCTAGTTGTGGCAGAGCTCACTTGCCTTGAATAGTTTGTAGAGGTCCACATCCCTGGAGCCTATTGTGGGTCCCTTGTTGATTGGTGTCCCTCTGTCATCCATGAACTTGTACAACTGGGCTACAAAGTGGTCTTTTTCTTCTCGAGGCTCATCATCAGAACTCTACAAAACAAAATGGTATCATATAGGAATGTTTTAGTACTAGTCATAGTACAGTCAGTGGTTGCCTCTTGTAAAAAGATGACTGTTACAGCCAAATCCTCGTACTTTATAGAACAAGATAGAATAAAACCTAGCTCAGGGGATTGGGCCGTAATGGTCTGGAGACATTAAGTGGAAGAGAGTGATGATGACTGCCTACCTCATCCCTCACACCCCCAATCTGCTCTTAGTACCTGAAGCTGGGCATAGGCACAGCTGATTTGTGCAAAAATATACTATGTCCCACATAAAATGGGTTCAACTGAATATAATGTCCTGACAGGTAATTAGAGTACCTTAAAAGCTTACAAAGCTAATGTCACAAAAGATTATTTGTAATTTAGAATTTTAGTTTTCAAATTGTCTGTAACAAATTAACCAGATAGGATTGTAAGTGAAAGAACAGCTCGTGTACAAGTTCGTAGGGACCCCTAAAACACCCATGGTTATAGATTAAAAAAGATATAGAGAAATACAAATGTATATTAAAAAAAAGTAAGAACAATCCCAAGCGACATTTTATGATTCAGAACATTTAATTTCTGGTTTTTGTAAGTACATGACGAACATGCTCAAATAATATGAAGTGAACTGTTAAATGGTTTGCAGGTATTTGACTGTATGTACAGGTTGGTGCCCACAAACGACACATTTTAAAACATCATTAGAATAATTTAATAAAATAATTTTTTCCCCAAGAAAACATGTTTTAATAAAGCAAAAGGCATGCAATTTATGGCTATGAAATAAAGTCATTTCTTGGAGATGACATCATCTTCTGTGCAGATATTCTTACATTCTCACTCACAAGTTTCCCATAACAGCTTTTAGCATTTTAACAGATATGCCATCGATTACCACACACATCCTTACATTCATTTTCTCAACACTCAGACGACCACGAGAAGTCACAACCAGGCCAAGAAATATCGCCAATCCTGGAGATGATGTGGTTCCCAAACAGCCATCGTTCTTGCTGTATGAGGTGTAATGCTGTCTTGTTGAAAATAAGTGGACTAGCGTACAGGACACCTTTCCAGTTTTTTAATCAAAAGGTTACAATGACTACAGGGTCATCCACAACGTTATTTCATCATTTTGTAAAGGTCTCTGGTGTAGTTGACGACAATTTTCTTCAGCATAGTAATGAAAATTTTGCTTGTTCACAAAACCTTCTTAGTGAAAGAGCGCTTCATCGGACATCCAAAGATTCTCAATAAAATTTTAATCTGCTTTCATTTTAGTTAACATTTGTTGATAGGAATTTACTCTACCTGCAAAATCATAATGTTTTAATTCTTAGGCTATTTGAATCTTATACAGATGGCAATTTAAATTCTTGTTCAATATTCTACTCAAAGTGTGACAAGATATTTGTAAGGATAATGCATGTCACTGTGAAGAACGTGTCGAGCTTTGCGTTATAATGACTCTTGACAGCTTCAATATTTTCTGGTGTTCTAACTGACCTGTTTCCACCTAATGGATTAGTTTTAAGAGTAGAGCCCATTGCTTCAAAGCTATCAACCCATGATTTGATTGCGTGAGCTACAGGTAGTGGATCATTACAACCAACATTGAAGTAAAGCCAAAATACTCACTTTGCAGACAACTCACAATCACTGATTTCATAAAACAATTTCATGGCGTCATTCTTGGGTGCCAACCTGCATGTGTCTAGTACTTCACGCATATTTTATTTAACATACTAAAATTTGTAGTCGTATATTAAAATAAAAAGACTTGATTTCCAAATTAATATTTAATTTTATATTCTGTAAATTGAAAAATGACTTCTACACATGGAGATCAAGCCCGGATAGCTGGACAGCTCAGTGGTTAGAGTATTGGCGTACTAAGCCAAAGGTCCCGGGTTAGATTCCTGTATCCAGGTGTAATTTTTCAATTTACAAAATATGATATCTAGATGTGGCTAAAGCAGTAACACTAAGAAATAGAATAGCTTTGACTATTTGATTCATAACAATATTTAATTATTTAAAAAATGTGAGTAACTAGGACTGACATCGGAATCGAAGCCTGCGTCGCTGTCGCTGTTACCGCTGCTGTCATCCAGCCCAAACAGCAAGTCTCTGTCCCAATGCGGGGGAAGTTCATCTTTGTCCAGGAATAGCAGAGCTTTCTCAACAGCTGAAAAGAGAAAAGCGTTAATTAACTGAGAAAGAATGTCCAAAATACAGCAAGTTAGATAAAACACATTTGACACAATAACATGATACAGTGTTGTTCTTTTCATTGTAACAGCCATATTGTGTTTGTATCCACCTTTCCTGTACTTTCTTCCTAATTCTTCCTAATATAATACAATTACCCCATAAAGCGAAAAGAGGTTCTCCTTATAGAGATAGATTATTTATCTTTGTAATAGTACTGCCATTGCAGTAGAGAGGAGGGCGGGGGTAGGGGGTTGTGAGCTAAGTTACATTACATCCATTTTTGTTTCCAGCCTGTGGCCTGGCTCAGTGACCTTGCTAGACCTGGCGTAGCTTCATATGCCTTATAATATAGCTTAGGACTAGGACAGGCACAACATCCAGTCCCCAGCAATTAATTCATCACTGTGAAAGTGTAAACGGAACCATTGGGAAAATGTCATGTATGAAATTTAATATCCATTCAGAGAAGAGAATCTCGGGCGGGAAAGACCATTCCCTGGCAAGCGGTTGGTATTGGTTTGGATGGAAAATACAGCCCACCAATTCCAGCAAGTACTACTGGCTCAATCTCTATTGGAGACAGTCATCTCCTTTGTTCTGTATCAAACTTGGAAGGGGGTATTTTACTGCCTGTGGTGAGCTAAACAAGTTGGGAAGCTCAGTCAATCTCTATCAACAGTTATTTGTTAGGTTCAGCAAGAGAGAGAGAGAGAGAGCTTGAAATATTTAGAGAAGGACAGCTATATATTATACTCTACCATCTGTTGTGGTGTAGAACCGAGAGGAAGGGGGAGGAAGTAGCTTGCCAGGTCAACTATTTATGTTGTTAGCAACCAAACAAAGAGTAGAGATCACAGGGGTGCTAAACAAAGAACTTTTAAGGAGTATTAATTTTAGAAAACATTAAAGGGGCTTTAAACAGAGAGAAGTGTCAAGGGGTTTCAAAAGGGTAAGACACCTAGGGAACATTTAAGGTGTTTCATACTTAAATAATATTTAAGGGGTAAAAACCTAAATCATCTTTAAGGGGGTTTGGGCCTAAAGAGTATATAAGGTGTTTCAAACCTAAAGTCTGTTCACGATAGGTTTTTACCTAGATAACAGTTCGAAAATCATATGTTTAGCTTTTGGGTTGCCAACACTTGTAAAAGATCACAGTTTTGTTATAACTGTAAAGATCTTTAATTACCTGTTATATATTACATTTAAAATAATGTAAACTTAAGTTTTCTCATACTATTTCATCTTTTTA
>CABFOW010001856.1:0-88452 GCA_902141385.1 Timema californicum
AGGGGGAGTTATGAGTACCAGGCTGACCAGTTGTAACAAATGATATCACTCAGGGGGAGTTATGAGTACCAGGCTGACCAGTCATAGAAAATGATATCACCCAGGGGGAGTTTGAGTACCAGGCTGACCAGTTGTAACAAATGATATCACCCAGGGGGAGTTATGAGTACCAGGCTGACTAGTCGTAACAAATAAATCACAATGGTTAGGAGACATTCAGCGAACTACACTAAGCAGACACTGATCAGAGATAATTAATGAAAACACGTTAAATAAGGTTGTATAAGTCATGAAAACACGTTAAATAAGTTTGTATAATCAGAAAATTACACTGAATAGGGAATAATATAAATAATGACCGGGAATAATTCAATAAACCACAAAGAACTTTGTGGGCTCATGGAGTTTCTCTAAGCTGCTCTGCGGGTATATGCTACGCCCCCTTACACATGACCACTTACATGATAGCTCTTGTAATTAAGATACACTATTTGGTTTAATAAAAGCACACATGTTCATAGTTAATCTGCTCTTATTCATTACTCTTTCTTATTTATCTATTATCTTTGGTATTTAAATATAATTCGCGACGTTAGTTTCACATTAATTTGAAGTGTACGCTTTTGTAGTTTTCACGTTAATTTCAACAACACATTATTTGGAAATTGATTTAAAACCTGACATTTCACTCTAATGTAATATAATTGTGTTTATTAGTCGATATTCAAATATTATGTCAAAGTTTTTAAAATAGTTTATTTCCATAGAAAACAAACATTTTCTTTAGACACTTTGTTTTTCATATTTTATTTTAATTATTTAAAGGGCTATTACAGTTTGGCCAGGTATAACTGTTATGACCTGCGTTTGGAAGGGTTTCGTTAAGCGCATATTACAGTTGTGCTATGAGTTCTTGGGAATTGTAAACAAGGCGTACTATGTGTATTATCTTGAACCCGGCTGTTGTTAGTCGATTGGATGGACAGAAAAACTAGAAATCTTGTATCCTATATACTTGTATGATTGATTTGATCTCCAAAGGGGTCCTTGAACAAATTCAAATCGGTTGTAGAGTCGAAACTATTGAGCAACTACAGCAAAATCCATAAATCCAATATGGCTTCCCAAAATAGTGTAAACTTATTATCTTAGCTTGTAATACGCCTAGAAAGTTAATTCTAGATTTAAATCTATTCAGGATTTGATCAGTCATTTCATTTTGCATCATTTATGAACAAAATAAAACATGGTGGCTGTATCACAAGATGGCCGTTGCTAGGTTACTTGTAAATCATTGATGGTGTATCAGTGGCCATGTTGCAGTGTTTTAAGACAACTGGACTAAATACATTTTTGAGGAAATACAACATTATCTGTAAACAGCATGTCAACATCCCACTGGTCGACATTGGGTAGACAACTTTCTTCGGCTAACGCTACTCGTTCACCAATTTGAGAGAGTGGATGGGTGACTTCCATCTGAAGCTATAGACTTTGGATCGCATGCTTAAGAATTTCTTCCTTGCTGGTCACGTGCAGTATGCACGCTATATATATACCTACTTGAGATACGTGCACTACCTGCAGAAGCTCTGATAGACCTACATTCCCGTGCATTTTTCTGCCGTATATTGGAATGCTATATTAAACTACTAGTTTGGTGAGCAAATTGCCATAAAATTTGGCAAGGGAACTTTAAAAGGCATGACCTTGTATGCTGAGTTTGTGATTGAGTGGATTGATGCGTTCCCTATAACTGATCATCTTGCAGACAACATGGACAATATCTACTGTGCTGATCCATCACGTCAATCTCTACAGAAGAAACACACTGAAGTACTGAAACACAGGCGTGTCTTGGATGCAGAAGATCATGATCGTATTGTTGCAAAGGTCAACAAGTACCATCATACATTGTAAGATAACTGACCTCATTTGTACAATACAGTCACAGCAGAAGATCATGATCGTATTGTTGCAAAGGTCAACAATTACCATCATAGATTGGAAGATAACTGACCTCATTTGTACAATACAGTCACAGCAGAAGATCATGATCGTATTGTTGCAAAGGTCAACAAGTACCATCATACATTGGAAGATAACTGACCTCATTTGTACAATACAGTCACAGCAGAAGTTGCCACCACTGAGGTGAATGTGGCCGATTCATTAACACTATGAGTACAATTGATTAATAACTACATCGATAGCCTCCCTGATAGGTTTCATTTCCCTATAAGTAGTCCCATCAAAAAATGAACCTTTTTAATATCAAGAAGGAAAAATGCTGCAAAGTATTGCCAGTCGTCAATCTGGAAAACATTTTTCTTGCTATTGATGATTGGTCAAAGACGAAGACGAAACATAGACCTTCAATCACTCTTTGCTTATGAACTTTATTCAGTATCTCCTTCGCTCATTGATGTACAAGGTTGTCTTAGGAATGGCAGTTAATCGTCATTGATCAAACGACTTAGTGTAATAGATGTATCACCCTAAACCCCTGATATTGTCATTGTTGACATTTCACAATTCTTCTACTATATTGTTTGACCGCATCATGAAATCCCATCCACTCTAATTGCCTTAATCAAGGGTTGTTTGAGTCACTATCCTGATACCGATAAAGTCATAGTCTTCAACAAATACGAAGTTGTATCGGCCAAGGACCATCAAAGAATACACCAATCTGATAAAATTGTAATCGATTATGATCTCACCATCACTAGCCCTGTTTCAAAAAAGAATGCAATAATGAAGAGCAAGTGCTAAAAAACAAAAAACGAGCACGTGTGTTGGGTTCATTCAGTCTTGGAGAAACTGTTGAGACTCATGATGCTACCTTTAGTCATGATGAAGCGAACGTATCTATCATATCATTTGTCCTTGACTCTGCAAGCCACAATAAAAGTGTTATCCATGTTGTAAGTGACGACACAGATGTGTTTGTTCAACTTGTCTATTAGGTATATTGGAAACATCTGGATTGCAAAGTGCAGATGGAGCAGTAGATGGAACGGTGCTAGATGTCAATGACACCTGTGCTAAACTTGGACCAAAATGTCTGCAGTTACTTGGTATGCATGCCCTCAGTTGTTGTGACACGACCTCGTATCCAGTCAGTAAAGGCAAAACAACTGCACTGAAAACGTTGCTTGCAGAGGAATTTAGCAGATTAGCTGATGTTTTGGGAGAAGTTGACGCTACATTGGAGGCTCTAATAGAGGCTGCTACAGCCTACTTCACCGCTTTATATGGTAAATCGCCAGGGACATCGCTGGAGTCTGCTAGATTCGCACTCTTCACTAACAAGAATAAAAGTTACAAAATCATGGCCTTACCTCCAACATTCCCCCAACACGTTGCAGCATGTTCTTCGGACACATCTTCAGGTGATGCTGTGGAGAGCTTGCAACTGGCATGCGCCATTATATAAATCGAGTGATATGACTCAATTGGGGTGAAATTTAAATTATGTAATCCAAACTCCTGTTATTTCTAATGGTGACACAGCTCCGCCAGAGCTTAGTGATACACTTAAATGTCAGTGTAAGGCACAAGGCAAGATGTGTGGCAGTGAGGCTTGCGGATACCCCAAAGAACGTATCTCGTGCACATCATATTGCTACTACTCCAGCAAAGAAGGATGTTTAAATACATTCACTAACAAAGTAAAAACTGTAGCAACAAACGAACGTTGTTCAGCAGTTGGAGTTGATCAAGACAAGTCCGAAGATATGGACCAGGATGACGATGTTTATTCTCTTAAGGATGATAATTATTATGAGGATTGCAATCAGGATGACTGCTGAATCTGATAACTTGAATGATCAGTGGCAATAAATGTATTATTATTATTTACTGTAAAAAGAGTTATTTTGTTTTACTATAATTAAGAATAAAAAATATTTTATATTTACAGTTTAGCTAGTATAATTTTTTTAAACTCAATATGCCATTCATAGGCGTTTTGTATGATTTGTATTAATGTCTCACAAGTACAGTATACTTATTAGGGCAGTCATCTTGTGATATGGCCGCCATGTTCCCGTTTGTTCGTAAATTATGTAAAATGAAGTGCCTGATGGAAGTCTGAATAGATTTAAAGCAAAAATGACCTTCCTAGATGCATTACAAGCCAAGATAATTAAATTTACACTATTTTTGATGGCCATCTTCAATTAATCGATATTGCTGTAGTTGCCCAATATTGTCGACTTTACAACCGATTTAAATTTGTTTAAGGATCCCTTGGGAGTACAAATCAATCATAAAAGGTAATAGGATAAAACCTTTCTGGATTCGGTGACGACTCATAGGAATATCAAATCGACCATGTAGAGCTCCATTTAGGATGGCTATAAATGTTTTTTCAAGCTGAGCGAAAAACAGCAAGGGATGGAAATTCACACACCACAAAATACTAAGCTAATCTAAACCAACCTAACCTAACAATCTTAACCTAATATAAGGCAAAAATGTTCGTGGGACAAAATTCATATCCACCCGCAGGTCCATGATCTGTTTTAGTCCTCCTGGCCAGTGACCGTGACCCAAATCAGCTATAAACCTTTGGGACAAAAAGTCCCGTGAGCCAACAGCTATTAAAAAAAGTAATTCTTTATAGTCTTTATTAAGAAGTGAAAATGACACGAAGCCGTCCTTTACTATTACTTAATCAAATCGACCCATTCAAGGTCGATATTAAAACCTACAAGTCAGGCCCCGCAATCAAATGCTAACCTTTTAACGAATCGTTTTGTTCCAAACTATGTTTGCCAACAGTATCGAGCGTTCGTTTTAGAGACGTAATTTCCGTATTGGTGCACAGCGCACTTGATTATTTGGTTCGTGCTAGTATGATACAAGAGCCGTGCAATCGATTCCGGCACAAAAACAGGTTCCCCACGGCTTGACCTCCAGTCTCGCATTAAGGCCCTTCTGACGTCACGCTCGGTAAAAGGTGCTTGGAACGAGTCTTTTTGTTGAGTTGAGTTGAAGAGCCATCACGTAGGCAATGAGAGATAATGAAGATTATTAATATGTCTAACCTGACCTCACAAAATAAAAGGAGAAAATGAAGAAAGATGATGAGACGTGTTTGATTATAACTTGTGCCAGAGAATTGGTTTGTGTTCCGAGGGAATATATGTTTTCTTCTTATGGGAGTTTTTTTTATCTTTGTAATCATGATAAACTGTTGATTACACCCAAACAAAACTTTTCCATCAAAGCTTTTGTAAAAACATTTTATCTTTAAATAAAATTCTGTTTTTTATTTTAAAACTCACTAAAATAGTCATTTATAGCTGGTACTAAATTGAAATTTTAAATAGCCCTACTGTTTTTGAAATGAAATATAAACAAAGTTTTATAGAATGTGTGCAGTTTATTTCGTTTCTGGGGCATAAAAAATAAAAGGGTGTGTATTTATATGCGTGTACACAGTATTTGGTATACATAAGGGTTAAAACAAATACCCTGTAAAAACTTGTACCTATTCGTCACCAATTTTTTCAAAGAGGGTGTTTCACGCATTGTTTGCATATTGAAAACAAGCGATGTTGATATTATTTTCGTTTATTCAACACTATTGATGGTGTTATTCATATTTCGCTGTGTTTGATAACGTTTTAGATGAAAGAATGTTTATTAAATACGCAAAATAAGTTTTGAAATAAATTTTTGCTGTTTTATCAGAATTTAAAATATATTTACATTAATTTATTACGATGCTATTGGCATAATATATAGTACGCTTCCTATCTATGGCTAGTCAATTTAGGATTATAATGTTTACACAAATATAACTACATTTTTGCAGGGGATATAGTGTGATATGTATATGGTTTCAACACACACATTTGTTTTGTAGGTTTTATGACAAAAATATCCCAAACAAAAAACGATTTATACAGCTTTTTAAATGTCGGACCTTAAGATTTGATAGCTATCAGTTCGACACTTTAGCTGTGTCGGTAACGTGTCTTTCTACCTGTTACAGGTTCTATTCCCGGCATGGCTGAAAAATGTATAATTGGTGAAATGTGGGTTTCCCCTTTCACAGTGATGAATTAACGAACGGGGGCTGAATGTTGTGTTTGTCCTAGATTTAAGTTAGTTTATAGGTCGTGTGCTGATATAATCAGATTGTCCAGAAAGTGCATATAAACGATCTCAAATAAGTGAAATGAAAATGAAATAAAGCTATTACGTTTGTCTTAATTAAGGACATTGGCAATACCAACGGGCACTATTTTCTTAAACAACGCTTCATGATCTTTGTTTATCGCGCATAGTTGTTTACATGGTAAAAAAACAACATTGTTTATCTTATTGGGTGCTATAATACATCTTATGTCGCTCTTATCAAATCTCAAAATAAACTGCCCAAACCGGGTTCGCTTTTTATAGCTACTGCAGCTATTTATAAAATAACCACAAAAATATATAAACTATAACTTTCTAAACTAGTATCTTTGTGATTTTACAACATTCCTCCCCTAAGCAATTTGGTTTTATCTAATAATTTAATTATGTGTTTAAACAGATTAGCTTAATTTTAACATTTAATCTTATTAGCATTTCTTTAGAAATATATTTTAAAATAACTGCACCGCGCATCAGTGCAATATAATGCTGTTTATAAAGGGATGTTGACACATTCTCTAATATTTTGATATAAAACGTTATAACCGAGATTAAATATGTTATTAAGAAACGAGATTTTGGCTATTTTATTTAAATTGAAATCCTTAGTATTATTTTTTATATTCTTTTACTTTTTGATATCACTCTTTTAAACAAGTATCTGAACTTTTCTTCCATGCGTAGTTCCGTGATTATTTAAATATCCAGAGAGAAATGGCGGAACTTGAGCGAGTCGTACGAAGGTGAGAAATGGCTCATTTTACAGTTCTCAAGCTCAGGGACCGACGTAAAACTAACGTTTTTCTTTAAATCACACTCAATCGCCTAAAATGCTTCTCTAAGTTCACCTCCGTAGAAAACATGACGTCACTGCCACGCTTATCAATACATGGACTTGGACCCAAGCCATAGGCGCTGTATGTTTATATTCCCTAAAGGATCTTATAATTGGGTCCGTGAAGTTGGTAGCACCACTACGGCATAAATTATGAAACCTATACCAATATTTAGTGGTGACTTTGTGCCACTGTGGTTTCCGTGAATAGAGTACTTTATAGTATTATTCTGGCAGGGAAAAGGGCCATCGAGATGATGATGTCATGAAACATTGTGGTTGTTCCTGACCTTGAGAGATAATAGTTTGCGGTGATGGATACACTTGCAACAGTAGCCTACTCATTACGTATGCAAAGTTCGCAGGCTGGGGGAGAAGGGGGTAACCTGGTATTAGCTAACTCCCTTATTTTACAATTTACTATTCATACACTCAAATCAAAAGAATAAATTATTTTGATTCTTCTCATTATTCTTTAGAAATTATTTATTGTTCGTGAGGAATATACTTTTATATCTGCGTATTGAATCACTGGTGACATATTCATGTGTTATTTACGCCCTAAAGTGTGTTGACCCGAATTAAATAGTTTTTCTAGGTCATGTGCTGAAATAATTTACTTTAATGGAAACTTTTAAGACATTCAGCTAATAATGTGAAACAATTGCAAGTAATCTTTCACTATTATATATCTAGATATTGCAATAGTATAGTATTTTTCGAACTAAATGTAATTTGTACATTTTACTGCAATTCTGTTTAATGTTTTGCAATTGAAAGGTCGCTCTCTATTATATATAGTTGACAGCTACTTGCATTGCGCGAATACCGTCCAAATTGCTATGTACAACTCAAGTACTATTTTCTGAACATAATCTCTTTTTTTTTAGTCTGAAGAACACAGAAAAAAAGTAAAGGGGGATGAAATGGCGTAGCTTTAAATTAAGGGCGTATTGGAGTCCGAACACAGTTGAATGGTAACGTAGATTGGCTCGCCACTAGAAAGAAAACAACGTGTATTTTTATATTTGTTTCATTTGTGGAGCTGTGATTGATGGCCTCTGGAAATTCCCCTTAGTGTGCATTTCCACACACATGTCTTTGTTTTACATCTATATGGAACAATATCAAGCGGCAGCTCGGACCTACTTGTTTCCAACAAATTACCAATTGAGTAGTGACAGACAATCTCTCACAGACGTACAATAAAACAATATATTCGTGTGTGCAGTGCGTCTTGCTCTCCGTCCAGGTTATTGATATTTATATAACTTACGTTAACTGGTGAGTGTATGTGCACTATTATGACTGAGTACCTGAAAGGGCCGCGGAGTCAAACCTTTGGATGCGACTCCTTCAAAAATGGCTAACGTACATTAATTAGTAATAACAAATTTACCGCAATAAGATTCTCCAGCACATACTACTTCACAGGAAGCTTCTTTGGCTTTGGGAATTTAGATTTGAGTACATTTGTCATTAAAGATTAAAGTAATTGATCCCCAAAATAAAATAAGTCTAAAATTAAAATGATATATTTATCATTTTTGCTCTAATATTACATGTTTAAGTCTGCGTGCCCATCAATGTGGGTTTGCGACAGCTAATTTTAACTGTGCTATGTAATCTATATTGTATTGATTACTCTAAAATATCCCATCACACTTTCACACGTGGGGTATTGTTATGACGCTTGTCTCAGAATCAAATGTGAATCCCTTCCCTGGTAGAAAACAGCTGAGCTTTCCGGTTTAATATAGCTCTGAGCACCATATTGAAATAAAACATCACAAGATACTCCATCGGGAGGGTTTGGGATGAATCATCTTTCAAAATACCGCACGTTATTATCTGAATCAACAGTCGCCATGCTGTCCTGAGCTGGATCTCAAAAAGCCAACCCGCGCCAACAGTGATCCAAACGAAAGTCTCATCACGATTGGAACACACATCTCGATTTAAAATCACCCCCAACGCGTACAACAGAAGTGAATGGAATTCACTGAGAGATTAATTAGGATAAAAATAACATGTATACTTCTTGTTTGGATAAATTAACTCAACATTGACTATAGGTATTGTTGCAACATCAATAGTGGGGAGCCTGGGGCGTCATTTGTCCATGACTTATTGTACGCCAAATCACGTGATTCTGACCAATCCATAGTGTAAGGATCAGTGGTATTCAACCTGGTGTACGCGAATATATCTTAGGAAGTATGTAAAATATGATATATATTTATACCCTGGATAATATGGTCCATATTCAGGGTTAGACACAAGAAACCTGGACGTAAAGAACATGCAATCTGAGAGCGTAATTTGTACACGAACAAAAAGGTTGAATGGCACTGTTATAGATTATAAACAATACAAAGTGTTTGTTACTAGCTTTAAGGATTCATTTAGTCATGTCTAGTTTTGAGTTCTTTCAATCTTACACTGATTCTTTTGGACGTTTCTGAACATATTTTCACGAACCTACATACATACCATCCGCGTATTGAACCGTCCCACTTTCACACACATTGTTAAATTGTACATCACACACTTTTTGGTGCCGAATGTGCTGTTGGGGGTTGCTGTAGAATCAAACATCAATTAAACTGGCGGGGTCTATTTATCTAACTTTAATATCACTTTCTAACCTACTTCCACCGCTTAGTTGACGGCACTACTCCCACAGTAAATAGAGTGCTGATGACGGAGATATCGATATTTGAATCCAGTCGGGTGTACTGATGGTGATTTTTATTGTGGTTTTACTATCTCTCTCCACGTAAATGCGGGTACACTTCATATGAATATAGCCATCCTCATCCATAAAATCCATTAGCGTAATTAGTACATAAACGTATAACCCAAAAGGGCAGTAAGACGTGGTGCTGAAAGTAAATTAAAAAGAATAGTAACTTCCAGACAAGTTCATTAGAAAGGGCTGTAGTTATTTTGACCAAATAAAAACACACACCACATACAAAAACAAATTTAGGGGATCATGTCAAAAACATGAACTCCTTCATTTGTTGAAAAAATGTGTGAGCAGTGATTTCTGGTAGCTTACCTCTTGAGCTACAAGTTGTTTATATAGCCGGTCACGACCTTGAGGATTGCTAATTTCGAGACGAATATTTTATTACATTTTTATGGCTAGATTTCAGTATTTATATATTTTAAATAGTGAATTTGTACCATCAAAATCTTTGAGGGTTTTAATGTTTTTGCCACGACCCCTTCCATTGTTAAAATATTTATTTAACTACCCAAACATTCTTTATTTAGAAAATTTTGATTGGGCATTGTATTATAATTTCCCATTGGTAGACAAGATATCACGTGATTAATGATGCGTAGAGAGTATACCAAATAATAATAATTATTATTATTAGCACCGCGTCTTACTACCCGTTCGGGTTATACGCACTTACGCTAATGTGTAATGGTAGGGTGATTGTGAGATGAAATGGAGAACCTACAGTTTAACGTGGGATCTGAACCACAGTGGAGGCCTGGCATTCCACATATAAAATATAAATTACTAAGGCTCTATTTGATCAGGACCATAAAGATGTATTCACACTCACAGTCCTGTGTCTTACAAGGTAGTTCATATTGGAATGACCTGTTTGGGATTGTTAGCAGCACGACACAATCCTCTCAGTGTGAATCAAAGATCTTACAAGGTAACTATTATGGGAATGACCTGTTTGAGATTGTTAGCAGCACGACACAATCCTCTCAGTGTGAATCAAAGATCTTACAAGGTAACTCATATGGCAATGACCTGTTTGAGATTGTTAGCAGCATGACACAATCCTCTCAGTGTAAATAAAAGATCTTACAAGGTAGCTCATAAGGGAATGACCTGTTTGAGATTGTTAGCAGCACGACACAATCCTCTCAGTGTGAATCAAAGATCTTACAAGGTAACTCATATGGGAATGACCTGTTTGAGATTGTTAGCAGCACGACACAATCCTCTCAGTGTGAATCAAAGATCTTACAAGGTAACTCACATGGGAATGACCTGTTTGAGATTGTTTGCAGCGACACAATCCTCTCAGTGTGAATCAAAGATCTTACAAGGTAGCTCACATGGGAATGACCTGTTTGAGATTGTTTGCAGCGACACAATCCTCTCAGTGTGAATCAAAGATCTTACAAGGTAGCTCACATGGGAATGACCTGTTTGAGATTGTTTGCAGCGACACAATCCTCTCAGTGTGAATCAAAGATCTTACAAGGTAGCTCACATGGGAATGACCTGTTTGAGATTGTTTGCAGCGACACAATCCTCTCAGTGTGAATCAAAGATCTTACAAGGTAGCTCACATGGGAATGACCTGTTTGAGATTGTTTGCAGCGACACAATCCTCTCAGTGTGAATCAAAGATCTTACAAGGTAGCTCACATGGGAATGACCTGTTTGAGATTGTTTGCAGCGACACAATCCTCTCAGTGTGAATCAAAGATCTTACAAGGTAGCTCACATGGGAATGACCTGTTTGAGATTGTTTGCAGCGACACAATCCTCTCAGTGTGAATCAAAGATCTTACAAGGTAGCTCACATGGGAATGACCTGTTTGAGATTGTTTGCAGCGACACAATCCTCTCAGTGTGAATCAAAGATCTTACAAGGTAGCTCACATGGGAATGACCTGTTTGAGATTGTTAGCAGCACGACACAATCCTCTCAGTGTGAATCAAAGATCTTACAAGGTAACTCACATGGGAATGACCTGTTTGAGATTGTTTGCAACGACACAATCCTCTCAGTGTGAATCAAAGATCTTACAAGGTAGCTCACATGGGAATGACCTGTTTGAGATTGTTAGCAGCACGACACAATCCTCTCAGTGTGAATCAAAGATCTTACAAGGTAGCTCACATGGGAATGACCTGTTTGAGATTGTTTGCAGCGACACAATCCTCTCAGTGTGAATCAAAGATCTTACTAGGTAGCTCACATGGGAATGACCTGTTTGAGATTGTTTGCAGCGACACAGCCGGCGCGTAGTCCAATGGGTTACGGAGTTTTTGGAGCATGATGACTAACCCTGGAAAGTCATTGCAGGACTACTATTTAGAACAACAATGTAGGAAGATATGACAGCTCGCCGCTAAATGGTAATCTGATGGTGACGACTACTCTATAAAACAAGATTATTTTAAGCCATGTCAAATATTTGGCCAACCCTAGACGCCACAAATAAAGATGCAGGGTGAAGTGTGATGAGAGAGGAATGGGTGTGGGAGTGGGGTTTAAGGAGTTGGAAGAAACAGAAGAAGGGAAGGAAGAAGTGCAGAAGAAAAAGAGTGGAGCTTATAAATGTAATGCCCTGGAGGGTGGTATAATAGCTGGTAGTACACGTCCAGCGTTTACTTTAACATTTGTCCTCTTGGTCTGCTCTTTGTGGTCATGTTTCCGAGACGTTGCACTCTGCGCCATCTCTGCTTGGATCGGGGAAACTGGCCAGCTTCAGAGCACAAACAGGATAAACGACACGGTATTTTACAATCATGGATATTTATAGATTGGCAAAAATAAAACGTTAGATGTATTTAACAGTTTGAGTTGAATTTATTTTTAATACTTATAAGAAATACCTAGTATGATTTTGGTTCGAATAAACTTTTGTAATATTACAAACAATTTTTACGCTCATCATTGATATTGCTCTAAGGTGGGATGGAAGAAGAAGCGATAAAAGGCAAGTGCTTTTGCAGTTTTTACGGAAAAACTTTTTTTTACAAAATAAGTTAAATATTGCTTAAGTATAAACATAGAGTTAAATTTTATTTACATGTTGATATCAACAGTTGTTGAATATATAATGTGAGCATTGCAGCATTATCTAACAAACTTTTTATTTGAAGAGAAAAAGTTGTCATCAAATTCCAGGACACTCTTGACAGATATTCAAGAAATGTTGAGGTCACCACGTGAAAAAACTATATTCTATGTTTGTAATGGAGCAACAAAAGTGTTGCCATAAATACTGCAAAAACAATAGATTTTTCTCGCATCCCTCTGACGTCATGGTAGGTCAAGATAGGATTACCCATGTTGTTATTCTAAAAATGATCATACGGTGTCACACAATTATAATTTTTTTTAAAATAAATTATCTACAACATAGGCTCAGGCTTGGACCTTGTCGCCAAAATGGCCTGTAGGAGTCTTCCTGCCAGGATGTAGATTGAAAAGGTCCGTGGGAACACATGTCTAGATAGAATAGGAAATAATAAAAAGGTAAATTTAAAAAGCAAGTCAATGTTTTCAAGGCACAAATATTAAAATGACTGTGTAATCTCGTCAGAGGAAGAGGGGAAGTTATCAGTAGATAAACACCAAGAGGCCTCGCGCTTTACTACCTTTCTCTCTAATTCATACAATGGGTTGTAAGTATGATAGTGCTTAGATTGCTTAGGTGTGACAAGTTAAGATGCGAACCGCTTCACAAAATAGCTTTGAAAATTACAAGAAGGCTACAACGTCGTTAATATAGCGCTCGAACTACTAAACAGGTAATAACTATCCATTAAAAAATGTCATCTGAAGCCTACATGACTTGACGTGTGAATAGGCCTACCTATGAACATGAGTCTTCATGTGCGTTTGGATCAATACAGCTGACCCTGAATATGTCCCAGATTATATTCCCGATCAGTTAGAGTAAGGACCCCATCTGTGGTCAAGGTATTTCCATAATGAGAATTACTAAGATTTTTTGAGTCTAAAACATTCTTCCAAGACATTTAACATAGGTATGGGAGGGGAGGGGGTGTTTCCTGTAAAATATAGCAAGTAGCAATGTCTCAGCCCATCCCAGCAACACCGACCAGGTAAGGAAGCTGGCATCCACTTTACCTGGGTGTCATTAGTTGGGACTATCGGTCTGGCATATTATGTTCTGCTAGTGTTGTCTCTACAGTCAATAGTCTACAGTTAAAATAAGAAATCCAATTAAACATATATTTCAAATTTTTATTTGCAATGATATATTTGGACACATTAATAAAATTAATGAATGTAGCTAGGGTAAAAACCCAAATTATTCTAATAACAATATTGTATACTATAAAATTAGGTAAAATCAATTTATTGAGGTATGGTAAAAACAGTGTTTGTATTTGATTAATAAATAATTAAATTCAATCACTTTTAAACTGTCTATACATTTATTATTTTTGTTTAACATATTAATTGTGTACAGCACACACGAATGTCTAGTTATTACTAAATTTCAGCCACAGACATTAATTACTTTACCTTAACGGGAAAATCTTAAAATAGAAGGTTTTTGAGCCCTTATAGCTCATGAACTGTAATTATTTGAAATCATCGAATCACTATTTAAAACTTATAATTATACAATTGTTAAAATTGTGCACTTTGCACACCCCTGTTAGGTTTTAATGGCTATGATTCCGCTCCAAACTACTCTCTCTTAAGGCGGCCACCTCGTTCGGTGAGAAAGTATAAATCGCTGTCAGGCCACATGGCTTAAAATACGTTTCTGGAATTCTGTCTACGCTTATACTCCGCTTCGCCCTTCACCTACAGTCATACTTTGTCATGTCAGTAAGAAATAGGGGAAAGAAAACGAATTAACTTTCTTATCTCAAGGTAAAGAGAAAAACTCGCTGCTAGTTCTCTTAAAATGTTTTGTTGTAAGCCTATAAAAATTACTGTAATTGTTAGAGTAAGGCTAAATCTAAAGCTATTCTTTATTAAACCTAGTCTCATAGCTCTGCAAATATGATTAAAAATTAGTTGAAAATAATCGAATTTCTCATTTTCACACATATTTTACTATTAACCCTTAACTACCATGCTAAAAAAAAGTCACACATTTGCCATGATGGGGTCATGAGTGACCCCAATATTTTTTTGCTTGGGAAAAAAATAAACTTATCAATAAAAATACAAAAACCTTTATTTATTCTTCATATACATATTAGAAAGAATAGTACACCATTATTTGATTATTTTCTTTTATTTGACATAAAGATACTGTTAATTTTCAAAAAAAGTCACAAATGAAATATTTTAAAACACAGGCTACCAAAATGATCACAAAATCTTATTATAACACTATTTTATTAAACTCAACACAGTTCCAAGTCCCCAAATGGTGTTCCTGGCTACCTGCGAATTTTTTTTTTATATATTTGTTTACCTTTTGAAATTGGTGGGGGCAATTTTTAGCAATTTTTAGTAACAAAAATTGATATTTTGAAATTACTCAAATTAAACTCACCTCCCTATCAATCAGTGCAGTCATCACAGGCGATCTCTTGGGTGCCATGATTCTTACACACTCCTCTGAAGCATTTGGAGCATGAGGTACCATGTTTCTGGTCCCTGTTGCGTGGACAAATGTGGAACCTCCGTCTTTTTGGTGGGTTTTGTTGCTGGTCATCAGCAGGTAGAAATTCTCCTCCTGCACCCAAGCTCTTTGAAATTATTGAACGCAGTTCTCGTGGTAGGGTTTTTACTGTAGACCGTCGAAGTAGTTGCTTTTTTATTAGGTCTCTTCCTAGTGAGACAAGGAACAGGCGACGGTGAGAATCATCAGTATGTTTGGCGGCTTGAAGAACAACATGTGCGTTAACTCCAGCAATATCCATTATTGCAAACCAGTTGGCCATAGCTGCAAGTGGGTCATTCTCTTTACGTTGTTCTCTCGTTGTAGCATCATCAAACCGCAAAGCATACAGAAAAAACCAAAATCGATTTTTGGTCATTGTGGCTCGGAATATGTCTCTACGTGTTCCATATATTTCAAACAATGAAGTCACATCTTCATGATTGGATTTGTGCACACCAGCTAAATGCAGTAAACCAAAAAATGCTTCCAACTCAACCTCATCAGTGTGCTGAGTGTATTGGCAGTATAAATTTTGCTGCCCATAATTTGCTGCCATGTCAGTTATTTTTTCATTTGTATTTACAAGAATACACTGTACCATTTGTTTGTCTATAAAAAGTCGCCAAGCATCAATAGGTGTTTGTGGCTTGTTGATTCGAGCATCACCAATTATACCAGGAAGTTTGGCTACGAGATTATGGGAACACACACGGTTTGTTGGTGGAGGATCCAAAGACCACTTCAATGGTGGAACATTATTCTTGATCATTTTCTTGGTTCTGTGGCCAAGCAATACATGAGCAGAAACACGAGGCTGGGGCTCAGGCTGCCGTGGCGGAACATCAACGTCATTATCATCAGAGTCACCAGAACTATAAACATAATCTGAATCGTCAGCAGACATATCTGAATTTGTATCATGGTCACTTTCTTCTGGTGGTGCATCTGATGTCTCAGAAGCTGCATCGTTATCAGACAAAGCAGCATCTAAAAGTCTAACAATTTCTTCTGAATTATGTGCTAGGTTTCTTTCGGCCATCTTACTTTGTAATAAAAACAAATTATTCACTCAACAACAACAAAAGCACACGCAGAAATATATTTTAGAATTTAAGAAATACAATTAACTTTTATGAAAAACAACTACGTTACAACCATGGCGGGGTCAAAAATGACCCCGATAAGCACTCAACCTTGAACGCACAAGGACACACAACAAACACAACTTACCTCCTACACAGCCTGGCGGGCACTGGGATTACATGGAATTGCAGGGTGATAGCAACTTACACTGCCGAGATATCTAGAAACTAAACTGCATGGGGTTTCATATGACCCCACCATGGTAGTTAAGGGTTAAATAAACTAAAACGATAAGAGTTGTTAAGTAAAAACACCCCTGTTGCAATCTTTGAGGTGAGCCATATCTTGAAATAGCTCACCGTAAAATACAAAATTGCGTTAGAGCCCCCTTAACGGTGTTAGGGGCTCAATATATAACCCTAGACTAGACCTGAATCTCTGGGGTTGAATTGTGTCCGTCCCAGTATGTGCTGTACAGTCGCAGTCGCTGAAAAGGGACCATTTCCTCATGACTCGGTTTAAGGAATACATCCAACACATCCAACTTTTGAGGTTGACCTGCATAAAAAAATGGTTTGTTAATTTTAAAATATGGATCATGTCAAATGGAGTCAAAAGCTATCAACATGTTCCTAGAGCACTAAAAAATCTTTTATATCTAATATATGGAATGTTCAAATAAGCTCATTTTTGACGACGTTTTACGCGAAGTATTACAATTCAGATTAGATCATAAAAAAATTGGTAAGATAGTTGAGTTTTAGTGGTTTTGAAACTTCAAAACGGCCATTCTGATAATAGATACCACAATGTGAGATTGTGTACCTTCAAATAGACGATAGCCTTAAATATTGAAGATGTGAACTAATGTTGGGTTTAATCACTCTTTACTAGTAATGCATATTTCAGAATAGTTTTAGGATCAGAGTAAACTCTAAAACTATATAAAATAACAACTATGTTAAAAGTCTAATAATTTTATTCACACTGAATTTATGTATCTAGAGCTGATTTCTAAAACAAGTATTATTGATATTTGGTCAGGCTATAAGCTTGCCTTTGCATTCCTCTAGCGTCGATAGTTTGTCGTATCAATACTAGAACAGTAATTTAAAACAATAGGAAGCTCACATAATAGTTTCAAACACACACAAACAAAGTATATTTTCTCGAAAGATGTTCAAATAACTCTGATAAAATGCTACTCATTTACCAAGCTAGGGCCAATAATAATATTGCGTGTTTCAATGTTGCCTTGCATTGCAGGATGTATCCAAATACACCCGGGGCAGTAAGAGAAGTTACATTTTATCGGCATGCATATATACTTAGGGACAGGCTTATGACTACCGGGTAAATATTTCTATCGGGAGGTTAATGTTAGCGTCCAGATAAATGCTATCAGACACTTTAATATTTTACGCGTACTATGAATTTACCTACCAGATAGCAATATGTAGGATAAATATATTTTTATGCAGAAAATGCAAGGTTGGTACTGTTTTTACTGGTGCGTGCATGCGTATAAACCCTGTTGGCACAACAACCTGGCCAGTGGTGACCAATTTCTCACTGTTTGTATCTTGGTTTGTACTATACGTATTGTCCGGGTCACTTCTGACTAATTTCCATCCATTTTGTACCAGAATGGGTGAACGTCTTAAGAGCTTATTTGGTTGTTTCATTGCCTCATTATCTGGCGTATCATATACAATGATTGGTCAACACACGACATAATAGGGCGTCATTCTCGTTTTGTCTGGTTTACAGGTGAAGGTTTTCACACACACTACAGACAAATGCGGGTACACCTTTAGATTCTACCTACTTCAGAAGTGAAATAGGTGGATAGCTCGTATAGGCAATAAACTGTTGTGCACGTAAAATTAATAATCGGAAAATCTAAAAAAAAAAACTCCGTTTACCCTGTACGGTAGTGAACTTGATCTTAGTTCTTCCACTATGATATCTTATAAGTTAGGACCATAGTGTAATCAGTAAAGGTAAGACTGCTATCTTTCGGGTTAGACAGAGTGTACTTAGTATATGCATTCTGGCATGACAGTCAACAATATGAGTAGACCTATAGTTCAAAATATCATTATTATTTATCTAATAATAGACGAACACTCAACAGCAAAATAAGAAAAACGTGTTCTTTTATTCCGTTTTTCTTCTAAATATTCGTATTAAATTCGCGGACATTCATGTCATTGAGTCCTAATAATACTTCGTTTTGATGGTACTCTCTCCCCCCAGTTTAATTTGCCCCCTCCCTCCCATCCCCCTTTATCTTAAATGCCACGCCGTGTGTACGACGCTGACTAATTAAATATTTTGATTGAAAGCCGGGGAGAACTACTAAAGTCAAAACTGCAGCGCAATAAAGTGGTTGGATGCTCCCGGGGGGAGGATTGATGTAATTTTGTATGTAGCACAGTTATTGTAAAAGTTTTCCTAGTTGTGTGTAGTCAGTGTCTGGGGAAGATTAAACAGCAGGTAATTTGTGGCGCGGCGTTGCCAAGTTGTGCGCGTAGCGTTAATTGGCGGCCTGCGAGACTAATTACGAGCATTCCTCAACAGACTTGGGCCTGAAAAGGGGGAGGTAAGGTGGGGTGTGGGTAGGGGATTAACTTCGAACTGCCAAGATTCCTTCCTACTATCGTAGGTAATAACGTTGACTGCCTGATCCAAAAAGCCAATGTCATGATTTCAAGATAATAGAACGTTCCAAAAAACATCGAGGGCCCCATTTTCATAAGAAGCACCTTTTATAAAATATAAACAAATTTTTTTCGGCTAAGTTTAATAACATTTTACTTTTGGATTAGTGTTGATTTATAAATATTGATCATGTAAGTTATATCAACAGTGGCAGCTGTAGTTGACATGAATTAACATATAAATAGTAAAAGTAGGTCTATTGACTTGAGGTGAGGCTCTTTCTATGAAAACTTGACTCTACCTTCTGGAATATTTGAAATGTCTTGTTGGCAATGTAATTAATACATTTACTAAAAAGTATTTTTTTCTCGAACAACCCATCCAGGATATTCTTCTATTTATATTGATGGGTTAGGGGGGATGAAGGTAGAATATAGAGGAAGTGTACACTCATTTGCCTGGCAGGAGAGTGGGAAACAATTTATGTGAAGTCCCCATCATTGAATCAAGCCTGACCTCTTAGTCCGTGTTCCCATCGGCACTAGTATATTTTCAAATACATAAGCTAGTAATCATACACTATTCTGGATCTATAAAATTGTGATTGCTGTAAAACAAGAAGTAATCTATATTTGAACCTAGTGTTTGCAGAGAACTAGGACAATAATTCTAATTCAAATTCCAAGAAGATTAAAAAAACTATTCTTCATATAATATAATATTGCACGTCATAACCCAGTAGTGGAAAGATTAGCCAGTACTAATTGTGCATCCTTTCCGTGGAGGCTCTCTCCATGTCCCGATGAGACGAGGAAATGACGAGAGTGAGTGTGCGGGTCTGTGACCAGTGGAAACATTTAAACCTCACCTTGACCTACCCAACCCAACTCTGGTGACTGTTGGGGTAGTTCTCCTTTCGGGGAAAATACCCCGGGAATTGAACTTGAGTAGATTCGTAGACAGTCGCACTGACCACTACACCAAGGGGCTGGTTATTCTTCAGGTGAAAGACCACGAATCAGAAATATATTATTGAGTGAGTGTTCTGGAAGGCTAAGTATATTGGAACTTATGGGCCACCTCAAGCAAGAAGAGACTATGTATGTATATTTGTTATAATGTGTGTTCTATAGCCTTACGATATGGCTACACGGAGCCAACCCATACCACATCGCACCGCATTTTATAACCATTTTCATATTCCTTATAGACTGAGTTCTATTACAAAATAAGTTTGTATTTTTATTTTTACTTGCATAGGTTTTCACCTATTTTCATAAAATTAAGTTAACTATTAATTACAAAGAATAAAGTTTTAAGTTAGCTAATAATTAAGAAGAAGAATATTTGTTGTTCAATAAGCTGTATATAATATTGTTTATCTTGTACGTAATGTTGGAAACAATGACTACAGCGTCACACGTGACACGGCTGTGAACGAAATGTCTATTTTTACAAGTGCTGACGCAGTGACTGCAATCACTGTGAATAATCACTGCTCTGTTAAAATCAAGGTCACTGTGATCACCGATATCGTAAAATCACTATTTCTCCATCCCTACAGTGCTCAGTGGTTACCATGAAAACAAAGTTCGGAGGCTCCCGGACATTTGTTCCCGGTGGTAGGTGTCTACACGGTCCGCACCGAGCAATGCTCTCTCTCGACGGCTCGTCCGCGCCGGTGCGGTGCGGCTCGGTGTAGCCGGTCCTTAATGGTGTCATTTCCAAGCATTTCTAAAGAGGGGAGATAGATAGCAAGCACCCAGATGGGGTAGGCTGTGGCAAGATGCAACCCACACGTTGCACCCACTCCAAGGACTTGTATTAATTAACTCGTCTAGTCTCAGGAGTTACCAATATCTCAGTTTACAAAAACAAAAAATAACAAGCACTTCAGGTATAATGGTAGATTGCTTTAACTCTGAAACTCTATTATTACTAAAAGTCTTAAAGTCACCAAGTAGGCAACGTCGTTAGCAAGTGAATTCAACAGATCATTTCAAGCAATGCTGAAGTGAGCTCGTTTGTGCTCATTTTATTTCGTACTGACACGGGGAGAGCTAGACGGTTGGTATCAGAACAACGCGTGAATTTTGTATCTATATGTATCATGGGCTCAATAAACCCTTCCAACACATCACCTGGCACTATATTCTCGTTTGGTGAGCTTACATTCAATGTAAACTAATTAACTACCACTCCAATAATATTCTGTTTCCTTAATCACGTTTAAAATATTTGTAATATAAAATTAAATTTAACCTGCAAAGTAAAAGTAGTGTTGAATAGCTCATATCTTTGTTTTGCCAAAAAAAAAATCGTTATAGGACATGCTTACGTGATGTGTAATTCGTTTGAATTTTTTTTTTATCAATTTGTATAATTTAACACAAAATAATACACCGCATGACATAAGAATGACGCAGTATCTCTGAGCAAAGGTTGAACTTGTCGTAAGCAATTAAAAATGATAAAGATATTGAGCAGAAACTATGCTCCTACCTACGTATTCTATCATATTTATTTTTTATTTTTCACGGTCTCTCCATTTTACAACATGTTACATTTATTCTCAAATTTAAACCAACGGGGTAAGAAGGAATGTGAAGGTTAAAATTTAGATACACATATAGCCATATTTGCGTGTAGGGAAGATGTAAAGCTATTTTGGAAAAACCACCCTCAATACACCTGACCGAGATTTGAACCTCAATCTCCCCGTCATCGGCAGTCAAATCTACTGCGAGAGTAGCGCCTTAGTCCATATGGCCACTGAAACGGGTCGGAAACACAGAGAGTAGTACCTTCCTGGCAACACGAACTGGTGGTCACGCAGTGTTAGTCATTCGGCTCGCAATTAATGCATGAGTGTCACACCTCTAGGTTTTTCTTAGTACACAGGCATTGTTTCGTGATTCTAAGTTTCTTAGTTTTGGGTTTACTGCCCATACAAATACATACAATACATGTTATTTTATTTACTGACCAAGTGTAGTGAGATCCTGTTTTAACTTTACCCTTTGACAATTCTTCTCTCTGGATATTTGATCACGGTAGCTCTCAAATGCGTGGATCAATTTTAACGAAATTTTACAGAAGGGTCGTTCTTTGAATCCAGGCCAAACGATGTGTGTACATGGCTTTTCAATCTGGTTATCATTTTCAAAATGATAACTGATCAAAATGTTTTTTAGTTTAGGAACTCATATACAGTGATTTGAATTTAAAATTCTAAGCCATCAAATAACTAGGGTGTACTTTTTTATTATGTTGACATTCGTGGCGAGACAAGCGTCTTAAACCACATGAACAACTGTTATTGTCTATGAATATAATTTAGTTTTGAATAAAGTATTAATTTGTTTTCTATATAACTTGATCACATAGGAAAAATATCAAATTCAAATATAAATTATTGGAGATATCTAAACTTTAAATACAAAGAGAAATATTAAGACTCCAGTAAAGCTAATAACATGACATATTTATTAAGATAATGTACACTTCGTAAACTTTCTAAGGTATCTAGCTTACTTACTCTATAGCATTGAGAGCTTGAAAATTCATTGCCGCACTTAGAAAAGTACGCCACCTATCCCTATCTTGAGTTAGTTCTATCCAATCCACCTAATTACACCTTATCACTATTTTGAGATAGTTCTATCCAGTCCACCTCACTACACCCTATCACTATTTTGAGAAAGTTCTATCCAGTCCACCTCACTACACCCTATCACTATTTTGAGATAGTTATATCCAGTCCACCTCATTACACCCTATCACTATTTTGAGATAGTTCTATCCAGTCCACCTCACTACACCCTATCACTATTTTGAGATAGTTCTATCCAGTCCACCTCACTACACCCTATCACTATTTTGAGATAGTTCTATCCAGTCCACCTCACTACACCCTATCACTATTTTGAGATAGTTCTATCCAGTCCACCTCACTACACCCTATCACTATTTTGAGATAGTTCTATCCAGTCCACCTCACTACACCCTATCACTATTTTGAGATAGTTCTATCCAGTCCACCTCACTACACCCTATCACTATTTTGAGATAGTTCTATCCAGTCCACCTCACTACACCCTATCACTATTTTGAGATAGTTCTATCCAGTCCACCTCACTACACCCTATCACTATTTTGAGATAGTTCTATCCAGTCCACCTCACTACACCCTATCACTATTTTGAGATAGTTCTATCCAGTCCACCTCACTACACCCTATCACTATTTTGAGATAGTTCTATCCAGTCCACCTCACTACACCCTATCACTATTTTGAGATAGTTCTATCCAGTCCACCTCACTACACCCTATCACTATTTTGAGATAGTTCTATCCAGTCCACCTCACTACACCCTATCACTATTTTGAGATAGTTCTATCCAGTCCACCTCACTACACCCTATCACTATTTTGAGATAGTTCTATCCAGTCCACCTCACTACACCCTATCACTATTTTGAGATAGTTCTATCCAGTCCACCTCACTACACCCTATCACTATTTTGAGATAGTTCTATCCAGTCCACCTCACTACACCCTATCACTATTTTGAGATAGTTCTATCCAGTCCACCTCACTACACCCTATCACTATTTTGAGATAGTTCTATCCAGTCCACCTCACTACACCCTATCACTATTTTGAGATAGTTCTATACAGTCCACCTCACTACACCCTATCACTATTTTGAGATAGTTCTATCCAGCCCACCTCATGACACCCTATCTCTTTCAGGTTCCTTTTAATGTTATCCTTCCATCTGCGTGTAATTCTTCTCAAAGGTCTCTTCCCATTGCGTTTGACAGTTATTGGCCTGAATAAGGTTCTAGAGTCTTCCATTCTCATGGCATGTCCTGCCCACCGTAATCTACGAGACTTGATTATCCTAACAATGTCTTGTGATTGAGTACAGGGTACTAACTCGTCAATATGTAACCTCCTTCACACCCCAGCAGCATCATACTGGTTTGGAATAAATATATCTCTAAGCACCTTGTTTTCGAACACCCTAATTCTATTTCCGTCGTTTAGGTTAATAGACCACGTTTCACATCCATATAGAACCACCGGTAAAACCATTGTTTTGTATATTCTGAGTTTTACATTCTTGGACAGCAGGTGAGATGTCCACAACATATTGACCGAGTAATTGCACGACTGTATTATTTTCCTAGTTTCCATTCAAGCTTACCTTTCATTATTCTACTATAGTGTAGCTTAGGTGTATAATGTAATCCGTAAAGGTAAAATTGTTACCTTTCAACGTGAATAGAGTGTACTTAAAATTCTCTAAATGTTGGGAGCGAGGTCCACTTTTAACAGAACTACAGTGTAATTATATTTCATCACACATAGAACTAGACCTTGCAGGGTATTTATTGACGACAACTTTAGGCATATCCGAAACGGCTCAGTTTTGATTGGTATACAGGGCTCGACCTAGTAGGCCTAGGCTTGCCAACGCACGGCCAGTAAATTACCTCTCACCTCCTGATTAGCAGGGGGAGTTGCCTGTCGCAAGACTCGTGCCTCAGCGAGAACTGTAATTGGCCGTATATTTCGGTAATATCGCTACCACATTGACCTGTCTCTTATCAGGGACTCCCCCACAGGGTTACGAGTGGTGCGTGCGAGCTATCTTAACCCACATCACTCTGTTCTTTAATTTCGGGTCACCCCTCTGCCCCATGAAGAGAGTGGCTGGGTTGGCGGTTGGTTTGCAGCCAGGAGCCGGGATAATAACGTGGACTGAGGTAATACAAAACAGATAACTTGTTCATTGTTCAGATGACTCGTACGAAACATTCTTTTAACTAACACGAAAGGTAGCAATCTAACCTTGACTGATTACACCATGGCCCTATATAAGCTGCGCCACGGTGAGGGTAAGTTTG
This sequence comes from Timema californicum, assembly GCA_902141385.1. Taxonomy (NCBI): domain Eukaryota; kingdom Metazoa; phylum Arthropoda; class Insecta; order Phasmatodea; family Timematidae; genus Timema; species Timema californicum. The sequence continues at coordinate 25,027 of CABFOW010001856.1, forward strand.
CTTTCTGTCATTGGCTAGAGCGTTACACTATCATTTCATTTTTATTCATTTGTTGTATTTATCTTGAATTCTCTGAACCGAATTCTTATATCAACACACGAGAATGTCTATGAGTGAGAGCGAAAGCGCCTACCAATTTTTGCCATGAAAGGTATTTTCACATTATCTTACAGGATTCCTTAACCTGCCGCAATCGTTGATCTTGGTGGTCTTGGGTGGTAAAGTGCTCCCCTAAGGACCCAATGTTCGTGGGTTCAAACCCTGCTTGGGTCAACGTATTTTTCTTGGGCGATGAAAATCCGTAGCATAACTTCCTTCGGAGTGGGAAGTAAAGCCCTTGGTCCCGTGTCGATTGGGGCGTGTAAGAGAACCCTGGACTTTATGGGGAAATGCCTTTCCTGGCAAAATGTATAGGCCCTTTCGCTCTTGCTCATAGAAATTACCCTATGCTGGTATAATAAGTTGGTTCAGAAAATGCACGTTAAATGCCATAATTGACCTGGGTTTTAAGCCGTGATCACTGGCTCCTGAGATGAGCACTTTACTCCAAGACCAATGAAGTTAATTGTTGGACTATCATTCTAGAGGTTCGTGGTTTGATTCCAGCTGCTTCTGTTGAAGTTTTATTCAAGTATTTGTGTACGCGTTCAGCCTGCTATCCTATTTGTTAAACCTGCATCGGTATGGTCTTAACGCTTCGTTCTAGACTTAGACTGGGCTGTTGGTGATGGGGAGATCGGGGTTTGAATCTTGGTTGGCTCTACCAAAGGTTAAAAAAAAATTGTTTTCTCACTCTCTATCCACGTAAATGCGTGTAATTTTCCTCTAATTTCTCCCTTCCTCATTTCTACCCCATGTTGTAAAAGTGCTGCTAGTCCGGACGGTTAGTCTGGTAGAAATGGTGCACAAAATGAGTATATAGGCGTCAAAGCTAAGTGAGTTGTATTAGCTGTGCTCTACTAGGTTGAGTTATAGTACGATTTTCGTAGGAAGACACTTTTTTAAATACAAACATTTCTTTACTGTTAACATTGATAACAATTCCCTTGATTGTTAATAACTTATTATTTCATTGTTATTGATGATATCTATCAAAAATGACAGATGCAGATAAAATTATTTAAAATATAAATATATAAAAAGTGTTTAAGTAGCTTTATCAGCTGCTAAAAGAAGTTACTTCCAATTGAAATCTGACTCTAGTTTGTAATTTGAATGTGTCTTGAAGCTCCATTGTAAACATCCCAACACATATCACACCTTTCGACACTTTCTTGCTAGCATCTTCGCAATGTTGCGGCATTCTGTGGATATTGTGTCGTTCTCGAGACAGATCTAAATAATGAGGTATAGTCGCTCCACGGTAACTTTGGAATTTTCTGACAGTCGAAAAGACACTGAAAACTTTTCTATATCCATCTGACAGGTATATGTGTGTTATCATTTTAACAAGTGAAGTCACTTTACAACACTCATAAAAGAGCAAACCGGATTAAATTGGAACGAATTTTCTTAGTGTACCGGATATATTTTGTTAAATATGAGAAAGAGCCAAAATTACCGAGAATAAACACTCTTAGCAATGCTGATGTTCGTCCAGCGAGAACTAACCTGTTGTCGAGTTGTTCAAACGAACTACTATAATCGTCCTTGTTTTAATTGGTATGTTATTTCCTACGCCAAACACGTTTACAAAAATAAAATCCCATGCGCTTGGAATCAACTATCGAGAGTACTCTGGACTACGAGCTTTTCCTTGCCCCCAGCGCAGTCATTTGGTCATAACATGAACCATCCATCTACTAACGCTTTAGGCTAAGGAAGCTCTAATTATTGTGGACCACTGCTCACAACTGTACGCCATTTTGTATAAAACTTAACAATATATCGTCCCTTTCACATATCTTCAGTCTTATTGTCTTCGCTAGTCCTATCTTAGTCTTCGGCATAAATACTGAATGACGTCATGTTTAAATATAGAGCAATGATTAGTCTATCTACTTCTTTAATTAACTCACCGATAATTAGTTATTTTTAAAGCGCATTATGTATTTCTTTCTTTTTTTCAATTTCCTCTTTTTTAGAGAGGGGCTTCTTTAATTCCAGTTATTTACGAAAAGCGATTATCTTTCTGACAGGAACGTCTTGTTATTTTCTACTTTTATTTATTGGTTTTGAAGGTCAGTATTTAGGTCAAGTAATTTAGTGACGAAGCTTTTTTCATGGCTTTTTAATTATTTCTTGCTTGAGTTTGATGAAGGACAGCAAAAAAAAAGTAAATAAACGTGTTGGTGGATAAAAGAACATAATTAGTCACGAGCTTAATATCAAATTAGCCACACCGTTTCAGGCATTTTGTTATCCACTGCGCCAACGAATAATCTCTGCTCATTACGCCCTTAGATCATACTCCAACTTGTTTCAAACTATTGCCCTAATTGGAACAAGTGGTCTCATTCAGAATTAATGGAATCTGATTTTAATCGATAAAGTTCAATATTAGACCTATCTATATCTTCTTTTAAAATATCGGTCCTCTTAGAGCAGGTTAATTATAGTTCAGATTTTAAAATAAGTTTGGTCCCACTGGGGCCTCGATTATTATTACAATTATTATTATTATCATCATCATCATCATCATCATCATAGAACCACGTCTTACTACCTGTTCGGTTTATACACTTATGTACTGATTACACTAATGGTTTTAGAGATTAGAAAGGTTATATTTATATGAAGTATTCCCGCGTTTGCGTTGAGGGAGAGTGAAAAACCATCTAAAAAAACCTCAGTACACCCAACTGAGATTCGAACCTCGATCTCCCCGTCAGGGGCCATACATGTATTACGTAATGCACTTGAGGGGGGTATTCATCGTTGCGTTACGCTGCGTGCCATGGGGGAGGGGGGGGGGTTAGGCTATCGTATCGTAACGAAATTTTAGTTTATAAAACAAACAATGAAAATAAAAAATGGTATTGTTTTTACTAATCAAATTAAATTCAATGAAATAGGTAGGCTATTAAAAAGTGTTTAGTTCAGTTTTTACATACTAGTTAATTTATTCGCAGAAGTACTAAACTGTTTTTTATATTCAATTCCAAAGATACGATCAATCATAAGACACTGTCACTTGGTTGGAAGGTGTTTAAAAAATGATCTAGTCATGTATAGACTTGAGCTTTTTCACACTTTTAAAATCGTATTTTTTGTAAATACAAATACAACTGTTTGATTAGAAATGGCATCCTTTATTCAAAATTCTATTTATTTTAAAATTGTAAGATCCGACGTGAAAATAACTAATCTACTAAATAAAAAAAAAACGCCCATTCGAAAATGACATGAGGAAAAGGTGCTTTTTAATAGTTGAAACTGGAAGCGTTACGTAATACATGTATGACCCCTCATTGGTATTCTAGTCTTCTGTGATAGTAGTGCCTTAGACCATGCCACCACCAAAGCAGATGATTGTTATTAAAGCGCCAGTTTCTAAGGTTCTGGTTTAAGTCCCGACTAAACATTTCATATGATGTACAAGGAGAAGGGAAATGCCCAATATTTCCAATGCAAGGACACTTCTAGCAGAGGGAAATGCGGCTAGGGGGGTGCTTAGAAATGGTTACAACGTCAAACTCTGTATGTATTACAATTCTAGACTAGGGGATTTCAAACAATGGATGTCTTTAGGAAAGCCCACATCTGTGGTAGTTGAACGCCGTGCTTTAAAACATCAGTTTATTCATCAAAATTATTTCAAAACGCTTCGGTGGCCGCGTGGTCTGACGCGCTAATCTCGTGATGAGATAGACTGCCGAATATGGGCGGATTGGAGTTCGATCACGGTCGGGTGTATTTCCTCTAAATTAAACCTTCATAATCCCTAACCCATTAGAGTAATTAGTAGAAATAATAGGTATACAACCCAAGCGGGTAGTAAGACGTGGTGATAAAAAACTCATTAAAAAAAAAGAATTAATCTACTTAGATATGATAACTGGTAACGCAAAATGGCATTTCTTAAAACTTAAGTTGTGAGTAAGGAAAACCCTAATTTACTTGTCACCTGCACTGGTGGGTATATGGTCTAAGGCGTTATGATTTGAATACAGTTATAAACATAGTTTCAACTGCCTATGTGGTCTAGTGCTAGCCGCATGACGCCCTCTATCAGCAGAAGTCGTTACTATGAGCCTTAGGCATTTCAAAACTTCACCACACGCCCTATTGTTATTAATTATCTTTTTTGTGTTATAAAAATGCATTCTAATGTAGAGAGGCAAGTCGCGCATTTAATTAGTTAGTTCAAATATTGCATGGCACACCGGTTTTCGCACAACAACCCTCTAGACCACTTCAAACCAATACTAAACATTATATTCCAGTGTACAATCACTTGAAGTGAAACATTAGATTCGCACTTCAACACACAAGCTTTATTTTCACATTTAAATTAATTTAAAACCAATTTTTAAAACTGGCAGCGCATATTTCCATAATATAATTATTTTAATATGGTATTGAAATAAAATATTCTAGTCTTTAAAAGAGAGGCTCTACAGAGACCAAAACATTCATAGTTAAATGAATTTATCATTATTTTGTTCATAAACTGCCTTATTTACATTTTATAGTACTGTTACACACAAACATCATACAATAATTATGATAAGTCAATTTTCCTTATTTTAGTACAAATAACAAATGAATTCAAAATTAAAAAAATAGGACTGGTATCTTTGATTCTTTTTACACTTAAGGTGGTGGTGTATGGCACGCGAGAAAAGGTCACTATTTTGAAATTCTTACAGCAAAACATTTTTTCGGCCAAGATAAATGAAAAATATTGTTTTAGTTGATACATTTGGTTTAGTATTTTACACATAATAATCTCAAAAGTGTATTAATATATTTAAAAGTCATTTTGAGTAATTTGGCCTTGACATTTTCTTTGATTCTAAAACTTTTTCGTCAAATACCGTAATGCTCATAACAAACACTCGAGAGCTATTGATATCACAATGAGTATAAAAATAAAATAAACGTTCCTGTTGAACAAATATTTGATACCTTACATTTTTATTTATTAAAAAAGACTTTTTGTCATAAGAACTACAAAGATACGGTATTTTATATCCAACTCCCCCCCCCCCACCTCACACCACCACTACCTTAAATGAAATACCATCATTACAATCATAATGGTGGGATTATATTGTAATTATACTTTATTAAATGGCTTACGTTCGGTTGCTCAAACTATTTATAGTAACGTAAGCTTAATTTTAATCATGTCATCATTTTATTATAATTGTTGATTGTTTTAATTTATTGGAGTTGTATAAGCTTCAATATAACGGTTAAAAGGTGAATTGGGAGAAAGTCTGCAACTGAATTGCCACTAAATACTGCTAAACTAAGTAAATTAGAAAACTGAACATTTCAATTTCACAATAGTTTTATTTAGTAGACAATAGAAGCATTAAAATATACAAGTTTTACAATTAGGCAGAAAATGATAGAATTTTAAATCTCTTCTCAAGACAAATATCCTTGAGGGATTACTTGATTACTTGATTACTTGCGGTGACCTGGCCAACACAGTGACCAGTCAAGAGGCTGTAGAATTTCTAAAAGGAGAGTAATTTGGGAATTAGTTAAAGCAAAATATAGAACAATTTTATAGTATAACATTTACACAGTCTCACTTGACAAGGTTGAGTGTTACTAAATTAGTTGGATAGTTGACTGGTGAATCCTGCTGGATGATGGCTAAGGGCCAGGAGTCATTAAAGTACTATGGCCGGACATGTTCCCTTACGGTACTACCAATGCATTCAATAGTACATTAACCTAATTTTGAACTACCACAAAATTTAAGAACCTATTTACAGGGCAAAACAAAATAGTATTATTTGCGCGGACCCCACTATGACAAAAGGTCAATTTCCACGGGTTGCGCACCCAAACTAATACCTTTAATGAACATTGACTGCATAGTCAAACCTCTATGATTTACAACTGCACTGCGTAAGGCAGAAGAAAGAAACAGACTTCCTGGCGATAACCATCAATAACAAAGTACTGATGCACATGACGTTTAGGGTGTCATGAATTACTTTTCTTTTTCAAGATTTATAGGAACTTGTGAGTTAGTGTACATTTACCACACTAAAATTCACATTTTCCAAGCCAGAGGCTTTGACGTTAGGACAGTGTCCAAAAATACAATAATGCACTCAGCATTTGACTTTATGAGTCATTAAAATCTGACTTGTCCATCAGACAGAAAGGCGAAATATTGCCAAGGTACTTCTAGCATAATGAAGTTAGCTAGTTCTGAACATGATACAAGATCTAATAAAATGAAACATTTCTCTTGCTAAAGTAAAGGACTTCCGAATGACTATTTACATTATATCTAATAAAAAATAAAGTATCTTCTGACTACATGCTAGGGACTAAACGACCCTTGCTGGATACAGATACCCTAGCTGAGGTGTCCTGGTATCCAGCTCGTTGACTCCGACGATTCATCCTGCAACGACGATGCTATGGCGGCGATTCCGACGACCCAGACCCCATGATCCTTCTTGGTAGTTTTCACCGGCAGAGCTTCGTTCTAGTACCTAGGCTGTGAAAAGGCATTGTGCATAAATGAGCTCATGGTGCTTCCCTTATATAGTGACAATCAGACACGAACATGAAAAAGGAGATAAAGGAGAATTAATTACGAAGCAGAGGTAGAATAAGGGAGAATAAACGAGAAAGAGAGAGAGAGAACACATTGGAACTGACGAGCTTCCTCTGTTGACCACCAGAGGCGCATGGTATCGCTGCGCACGTGATCGGCGTTGTGGCCTCCATTTCGATCTTTTCTTCTCTACTGAGCGAGCAAGAGTTGATCCACGTGGAGCCGCCATTATAGATAATTCTGTTTTTTGAAGTGAGTAAAAGATATCTGCAGGCATCTGCCCTTGGGTGAGTTTATACACATATATCCTGTATCAAAATGCATCAGTATTAATTTAGTTATTTGATTTTCACTGTTTTTTTTACGAAAGGAAATACTATAGATGTATATTTTTTAAATTATCTTAACGGCCGCATGGTCAGCTGTTAGTTTTGTATCAGACCCCTTTTTATAACTAGGGCACACATTCAAAAATCTTATTCATAACTTTAATAACATTAGTCCTCTTTTGTGATATTTAGAACCGCAATTATCAAAATATAATTAATTTTTTGACTAATCCACGTGTTTTGAACGTAGGCCAATACGCAGTTTTTTTGTATGAGAGTATAACTTTGAGGTAGTTTATCTTCAATATCTCGATATAACTCCAACGTGGCACCCAATTACACGAATAGTGATAAATAGTTAATTTCCTCCTTGTAGGTGTTCAATCAATCTGATTGACACGCTACATGTCCAATATTAATTCAAATTAATCTAGATTTGCCATCTGCCATGAGATCTTTTTATTGCACTTTAGATTATGGTTAAAGAGGTCTCTGTCATAGTTAAATTAATTAAAAACACATGTGTTTACTGGGGTTCTTAAGGGGTTTTGCGATATTAAAGTTGCTCTGAAAATGTGTGTTATGTGACTTAATCCCCTTTCTCCTGTACTTTTCAAATTACATTTTATTTATTGTGATTATGATTTCTCTTGGATTGGTTTGAGTAGTGTATCGTTTCACAGACACTGACCGTACTCCATTTAAAATTAGGGGTCTATTAATTATTTAAAAAAACTAAATTGAAATTAAACTAGTAAAAATGATAAATAAATATTAAATTACAATATTTTCAACTATACCGAATAATTTCAAACTTAAGAAATGTTAACTTATTCATTGGTTATACAACTATGTACAAAAGTTAAACCTCTTATAGATTAATAAACAAGTAATAAAACTAATAAAACAATTTAAATTCATGTCTTCTTTCCAAAGACAATGTTCCCCTAACATAATGGTGGTATGATATTGATATGCTGCACTCGCACGGTGGAGTTATGTTATTATAGTCCTGGGTTATTCGCGAGTATATATTGCATTCCTCGCCTTGAAGCCACGTAAAGCACCAAGAGCACTTTCATTAATTCGGTAGCTCTCAACTTGACAAATATTTAATCAGATAACTTTAAAAGTCATTCCCCACCCGCGTGTGCAGATTTAATGACGCAATTCCGTTATGAAATAAAAAAAATTGAACTCTCATATATATTATAAAACAAGCAGGACGCGAAGTGAACGAACAACCCATCGATGAAAAGTGCATTGTTTGGCTGTGGTATTGTTCAGCGGCTAACAATGGTCCACCATGGCGAACAATGCGTATAGCCCCCTCTTCACCCTTCAGTTCCACCCCCCCTTGCGTCTGCACTTCCACCCCTCATCCCTTACAATAACAATAAAATGCTTCGATTTATGATAACGTTTAATTATGTTGGCTCTATATTATTGGATCGTATCCGGCTTTGCAATATTAGATGCACCAATTACATCGACTACCAATTACATTATATCCATGCTACACTTTGATGTTTTTCGTTATTTGATGGTTTTATACTGAGGGGCGGGGGTGGGGGGCACTTTTAATTTGGATATGGACTGGAGTGATTGACACATGTAATATTCAAACCATCCATTTATTTTAATATTGTTCTGGATAGAGATTGTCTGTCTGATGAATTTTTTTACGAGTAATTTACTTGTGAAAAAGCCATGCATTAATCTAATGAAAATGTGGCTAGTCAAAATTCAAACGTATTCGTAGGCTTAAATAGAGGTGTAATTAATTAGTGGAAAGTATTATAAATAAAACAAATAGCTTAATTGATATTTACGTATGAAAATTAGTTCTTTACTTTGATGCTTTTGTTGTTCCGTCATCATATTAAGCTAAGAATAACCATTTGTATCACGTTAAATACAGTGTACATTTGTTGTGGGCTTATGAAAAAATATCATCCAAGTAATTATAGAAGTATTGTTATAAGTACGTTATTGTGTCAATTTCAGCTTAATTTAATGGTTTATTGCACTTATTTGCTAATTAACTAAAGTTAAGTTTCTTTCTTACGGTATATCTGATAACTATTAAAAGTGTCCATACGTTTGTTGAATTATGCAAGTAAACTCCAAATTATCATAATACTAAATCAAGTTCAAGACTAGCAGTCTTTTGAAATCGGCAAGTTAGCCTACAAGTCGTCTCTCACTTAGATCTGTTCGACATGAAAAATGTATCGCATTATAATCTAATGTAGTTATTAAGAACGATCGACATTCTTGGCTTAAATTCTTCAATAGTTTCTTAATACCTCAAGAATGTCTTGCATCAGTAAACATTCCAGTTGAAATACCTTTGTGTTAAGATATATTATTTTGTAGGTGTTGTGTGCTACATTATTTTATTAAATTAATTTAATACTAAATGATAATGAGTATTTCTTTGTAATATTATTTGTAAATCTGGGGAACATAATATGCGATCCCTCCTGAAATCAAATCTCGGTCCTATTTCTCTCCAGGAAACCACTTTTTCCAAGATTATAAACATGTTCATGTGTCTTTTTGAAAAATGCTTCTCTCAAATTTTTAGGAGAAGTTTTAAAATATTTGAATATGCCAGATAAATTATAAAATAATACTGTTGCATAATTTGGCTTTGTCTTATATGGACGTTCATATACATCAGGGGTTACCAAATTGCAGCCCGCGAGTCATTTGTGGCCTTCGGACGTAATGGGCGGGGTCCAAGACAGTGGAGAAAAATAAATATTGTAGTACATATTGTTATTACTTGGGATAAGCTCAAGTATTATACACCGTGTATATTTTTTAAACGTTTTAGTAATTATTGACATTCAAATCGTGTAATATGTACACGAACACTTATAATGGTGTTCTCAATAGCTCAGAAAGGGAACAGATACTTGTTATGAGATGGAGATCTCAACGGTCAATTAATTATTCAACAACACATTTGGTATCTGATTCAATTAATATATACAATTACTATTAGTCTCTGTTTAAATTGAAATAATGGAATGTTTTATAATCAGAATCTGATATATAATACGAGGGGTGTTCAAAAAGAAACAGAATTTTTGAAATCGCCCCCCAACCGGCAGAGGGAGCACGCTGCGGCTACTGATTGCACGTAGCGGCAGGTTTAGACAACAAACTGCCATTTGCCGCGTTTCGCTCTGACCGTTAATTAGCGAGTTACATCCGCTGAAGTGAGAGCGTGCACAAGCTGTTCGTCGGATTAGTTCCAAAGTGACAATGAAAGAGCTTGAAGAACAACGTGTGTGTGTGTGTGTGAAATTTTGCTACAAACCTGGCAAAACTTTTACAGAGACCTTTCAATCGCTTAGCCAAGCATACGGGGAGGACTGTATGAGTCGAACGCAGTGCTATGAGTGGTTTAAGCATTTTGAACATAGCAGAATGTCAGTCATTGATGATCCCAAACCTGGAAGATCTTCCACATCAACAGATGACGACCATGTCGAGAAAGTTCGTGTTGTGATTCGTGGAAATCGTTGTTTAACTGTTCGAGAAGTTGCTGACGTAGTGGGTATCAGCGTAGGATCATGCCATCAAATTTTGAGTGACAAACTTGATATGCGTCGTGTCAGTGCAAAACTCGTGCCGACGTTTGTTGACTGACGATCAGAAACAGACCCGTGTTGAAATCACCCAGGAACGGCTTGCCAATGACAATGAAAACTTCCTTAAGTACATCATAACAGGCGATGAGCTTGGGTTTATTGCTATGATATTGAAACGAAGGTGCAGTCATCGGAGTGGGTGGGCAAAGGGTCTCCTCATCCAAAAAAGCACGTATGAGTCGGTCAAAGATCAAGGTGATGTTGGTTGTGTTTTTTGACTTCAAAGGCATTGTCCATCAGAAATTTGTACCATGCGGTCAGATGGTAAACAAGGAAGTCTACCAGGGAATTCTAGCGTGTTTGAGGGATGCTCTGTGTAGGAAGAGGCCTGAATTGTGGGAAAACCAGACTTGGATGTTGCATCATGACAATGCGCCGGCTCACGCGTTGCTCCTTGTCCACAGCTATCTAGCAAAACATCACACTCCCATAGTGCCCCATCCACCGTATTCTCCGGACCTAGCCCCAGCAGACTTTTTCCTGTTTCCCAAACTTAAAACCACGTTGAAGGGACGTTGTTTCCAAACCATAGAGGAGATTCAGGACAATGCGACAAGAGACCTGCGTGCCATCCCACAAAGTGCGTTTCAGGAGGCTTTTCAAAAATGGAAGCAACGTTGGGAACAGTGTATTGCCAGTAGAGGGGACTACTTTGAGGGGGACAGTGCTTAAAATGTTGTTAAATGAGCAATAAAGATGTTATAGCAAAAGTTCAGTTTCTTTTTGAACACCCCTCGTATATCTTCCCAAAAATAACCTTAAGAAAACATGTGGTACAAATGTAAGAGTAAATATGTGTAGATCATAATAATACTAATACTCTATTACTTTTATCCCTAACCAAACGGTTTTTAAGTACCTACTTACTATCACATATTGCTAGCTGGTAATTGCTGTCCATTTTAATTTACATAAACTTAAAATCCATTTACTATGAAGTTATACTTGTATGAATCTAGCATAAGAAGTGATGTTGTTTTGAAATGGCACACAAATTCTTGGCTCTTTGGTTGTAACCATGCTGTTTAGCCTGGTCAAGGAAAACTTTACCAAACCGGGCTCGGGTATTGTCTCGGTCATAAACATTTAGTTAACATCGATACCAGGTCAACTGAATACACTGTGGTTGTAAACATCGATACGATCTCAACATTGAAAAAACGCCTATTGTTTCTATTTTGAGTTTAACTAATGCAGCAGTTGTGTAGGAGTCGAGTCATTGCCTCGCAATCCCATAATCACGGTTAGGGTTGGGTGGAGGGTAGGTTTTAAACTAACAAAGAGTAAATATGTAGTCCATTCATGATAACTTTTCCCTTATTGGAATTTGAAAGATTTTACATCCAAGCCTTAATGAATGGTTTAATGTGTTTTGCCACTTTAACAAGTGATTTTAATTTGACATCACCTAAGTGACAGAAACATAATTTATATAAAGGCTTACTTACAGTTTTAGTGACATTTCAAGTATCATGACATGTAAAGTTATTGTGAACTGAATTTAGATATAATGTTTAGTACCCAGGTTTGCTCAAAATGTCACTCCTTTCCAGATGCTAAACCACACCAAAGAAATCTTGATTTAGGACAGATTGTCTCAACGCGCTACAGTTTACTCCTCAATGCAGCTTATTACAATGTGTGCTCCGAGGTGAAGGGCGTTCACCAGCCTTCTCTACATGCAGTGACAACAACCCTGCAGTGCTATTCATCCAAAGACCTTGACATGCCAGTGGAGGTTCCTGCTTGAAGCGAGATTCAACATGCTAAGACCTTAGCCCAGGCAAACATGTCTGTTAATGAAAGCTCTCAAACTCATGGCATAAACAAATAATTGTTAAAAGATGTCACTTCAGCAGAAATTTTGTGGTGCCTACAAAATGTTGTAAGCCACATGTCAATGTCTTCTGCTAGTAAGGCCGTTGAAATGTTCTTTAAAATGATCCGGGATAGCAAGATTGCATCATCTATGAAACTAAGTTGGGTCAAAATAGCCTATACTATTGTGTTTGGACTGGCACTTTATTTTCATGATGACTTTCTTTTATATGAAGCTATTCACAGTAGGTGTTTTGTTGCTTTTTTTGATGAACATTTAAGCAAATGTGCTCAATTGCAACAAATGGACATTGCTATTCGTTTTTGGAGTAAGATAAATAATTAAGTGTGCACTCAATATTTGAGCTCTGCGTTTTTGGGTCACACCAAAGCTGTTGATTTGTTGCAAGCATTCACAAAACAGCTTTTATCTATTGACTTGAAATGACTACTCCTTGTTTCTATGGATGGGCTAAATGTGAATTTTAAATTTGCTAAAGACCTAGAGGATTATTTCTGCTCAAAGCTTGATGAAAATGATCCAGTGATGCTCTTTATGGGTTCTGGTTGGCTTCATACTATAAAAAATGCTTTGAAAAATGGAACTAATGCCACAGGGTTGAATGTCATTTGCTTTTTGAGACCAATTTACAATGCGTTCAAAGATGTTCCTGCTCGTAGGAGTGACTACAGTAGTCCCATGGTTTCTTTGGTGCTGACTGACAGCTTTGAAAAGCTACCAGACCAAATTATGTATCCTTATGCCGAACCATATGATCTGCAAAAACATGTGTTTAAATGCTGTCACTTCTGACAGTCAAAATTTAGGTACATACCTAAATGTTGACTGTCAGAAGTCAGCTGTGAGCTGTCAGTCAGCACCAAAGAAGCCACAGGGTTACTGTTCATGTTGTATTCAGGCTCTTCTCAGTTGCTCAAATAGTTCTTTAATGTGAGATGATTGAATAATGCAGTTGTGGCCGAGAGGGTTGTAAATATTTTGCCAAATTTAAAGAAATTTGTGGAAGGTGTAAAGAAAGATAACAAAAAAATAATATCTAAAAGTTATCAAGTTCTTACTGAACATGTAAATGATAAACTTATGGGACCTAAGCTAGCATTTTTTGCCCATGTTGCCTCATGAAGTACCAAAGTAATTCCCCTTTGGCACCATATTTGTAAACAGATCTCACAGTAGTAATGACATATATTGAACATGTTTGTTAAAGAAGATATTTTGAATAAAGCAAAGGGTCTAGAAAATATCAAAATTGGAATGGATGAAAATCTTGTGTTACCCATGTATGTTTAATAGTATTCTGTTGTGAGGGATAAGTCATGGAAACATGAATTTACAGATCTCGAAATAGCAGTTTTTAAGAGCACTATGTGTTTAGCTTGGAGATAAATCCCCTTTGTAGTACACATTATGCAAAACCATCACTTTTTGTGATCCTCCTCTCATTTTAAAGTTTCCCGATGGTGCCATCTGGCGCCTTCACATGACATTGGAGATGTTCCAGGACAAGAAGTGACTCACAGGGAATGTTTGTTATATAATTGAAAGAAACTTCAAAGTTATAGTTGACAGACCAGTTGTCCAGGATGTAATGAAGGAATATAAAAGTGATCAACGACTCGACCACTTTTGGAAACATTTTGAGAAACGAGGATGCCTCATACTTTCTGATAAATTTTCTGAAGAAAGTCCTCATTATAAAACATGGAAATGCATTTGTTGAAAGAGTCTTCTCGATCATCAAAGAAGTAGTGGTGGAAAATCGGCTACCAAGATCACCTATCGCCCGGAGACAAGTGTACAATGGTCTGCAAGCAACAGGGGGCTTAGATAAAGTCGAGATCATTAAGATGTAGAATTGCAATTGTGATCTATTCATTGGCTCTTGTTGATCAAAAGAAGGAAGACAGAGAAAAGAAATACTTGAAAAACAAAAGAGTGTATGACCAAGTCAAAGAAGCAAAAAAATAGAAGAGCCTGGAGGTCCTGCTTGAAAAACAAAAAGAAACATATGCAATTGATGAAGAAATTTGTCTCCTCAGTGCCAGGACTTCCCAATGAGATCATCATAAAATACTTTCAGTGCTAATCATTTTAAGTTTTTGTTATATTATGTTCATTTCATATTCTATTTTTGACAAAAACTTTTATTCAAACACTTAAAAAGAATCTTATTCAAATTAAAGGTGGACTACATAAAATCTTATTTAATGTATGGTAAATTAATGTGTTTTTAGAATTAACTTAGCTGAAGTGCTGTGGCTTTGATGTTAATTTTCAATAAATTTTATTTTTGTACTTTATATCCAGTTATTTGAAAAATATTGCTTTATATGTTTATTAACCTTTTTCATTTTTAACCTCAATACTTGAACACTTTCTCGCTTGTTCTTAAAATGTTTTAGCTTTTTTTCCGAAAGTTGGTCTAGAAAACAGAGAAGCTGGGGAATTTTCAATTTACATATCTATAGCAACCCTGAATATGTATTTATTTTATTATTTTCTCTTGAAATAATTATATATTTTTCATGAGCAAAAAATGTTACAGTGAGCCGCAAGTAGGTCGCGAGTTAAAGACCTCTGCTCTAGATGATCTAGGAAAGCGTTGATATGTGCCTGGCCAAGGGAGTCCAATTGTTTCACTCGCTGCACATTGTTAAAATTTCTAAACAGACTACTTCCTCCCTTCACCCAACTTTACTTTGCACCCATGACTGTTTTCATTCTTGCCCTTGTTCAGTTTGTATTCAATCAATATATTTTACACTACTGGATTACTAGGCCTGTCGTAGCTTTATATGCATTGTAATCTAACTTAAGACTGGGACAAGCACAACAACCAGTTCCCGGTCGTTAATTTATCACTTTGAAAGGGTAAACCCACATTCCACCAATGATAAATTTTTCAACTATGCAACGAATCGAACTCAGGACCCTTATCTTAGTAGACAGACACGCTACCGACTGAGCGAAGGGGTCGGATTCTTCACCAAACTGCACAAAAAATTTTCAGTTAAGTGGAGAGAAGAGTAAATAATGAATCATTAATTACTGATGATACAATACAAATAAAACAAATAACCTTATATAAGAAGCTCAAATTTAGCGGCCCTATAAATCTGGAATCCTGAGTTTCTATTAAAGCACAGCTTAGTGCTAGTACAAAGTTTCATATGCATAAATAGATAAACTTGCAAATTGAGGCCTACTTCTTTGTTATTCACAAATGACTGTTGTTGATAAAGTATTATGACAGTAAGTCCAGCTTTAAAATATTTTAATGATGCATTTGCCTTTACTTTTTCTAAAGTTATGAAAAATAGAATTTGAGGGTATATGTCTCAATTTGTTTAATTATTCCTTCAAAGACAATCTAAACTTATTGACTTTCAACATAAATGTCTAAACACGTCCATGGATATTTGTTTAACAGAGATCACTCCTGGTATTGCAACAACGAAGTTCATAACTGATAAACTTTTACTTTTTAATAAATAGTCATTATTTATAAGATCAAAATATACATTTTGCCTAAATTATAGGGATCTGTGAAGCTTCAATAATATTTTATTGGTTCAATGATCCGAATCAAAACCAAGTTAGAAAAAAAATCTCTAAAAATTCAGACCGTTGCAAAATCCCACATTGTGCCTAAAATGTGTTGGTGTATTTTTAATCACAATTTTTTGAGGTAAAGTAAATGCTTGTTAATTATTACCAAATTGACTAGAAAATAAGGTGCATTTTTTGTCTTACCAAAAACAGTCTTTTAGAACCTTCGCATAACTTATAATAACTGTACAGTTGTGTTAACTTTGATAAATGAAGATAAAATAATATATTGAAATAGTTTATAATCACCACAACTTTGACAAGGTTAACTATCTTAGTGTAACATATTGAAGAACTAATAGGACAAGGATTCAAACCTAATATAATGGTGTTTTTTTATGTGTAACTCTTTTTTTTAACATCATGAATCTAGTCTATGTAACTAGGATATGATTCAATTTGATAATTATTCAAAATTCAAGCTCAAACATCCAGTTTTGCAAATGTCTACTATATTATGTTCGTTATACATTTTTAAATAGCTCAAAATTAAAACATTTTGATAAACAACATAGAAAACTTGGAAAAGTCAAGAACATTATAAAAGTTTCTGGAATTCTTAGATAATTTTACAATAATTGTCTGGACACAAAATCAAAGAGCCTACCCATGTGTAAATTATTAGTTTTACCATAAATTCACTAATATATTTGTCTTTAGTCATTCAAGTGTCAAGAATGGCATAAAGAAACATTGAATAAAGCTCATGGTAGCTACAGACAGGTAAAACCTGGAAAAGTCAGGGAATTCTTTGATGTCAGATAATTTAATTAGAGATGAGGAAAAGTTAGGGAATTTAAATACTTGACTAACTCTACAGCTAAACATTTAAACCAAAGTGAGAGATTTTGTTTGTCAATGTCAATAAAATGTATTGCCTGGATATGGCACTCTACATTAAATTAGCGATGTCAAACTCATTTCTTCGTTACCTCAATATCCTTGATTCTTACTAGTATCAAAAGAATCAATCTTAATATCACAATTCTCTATAATTCTATTCTTGGCTCTCAATGAAAATACTGGCAACTAAGAAAATGGCAAAATTCAAAACAAGTAGTAAACGATTATTTCTTATATTAGTTTATTTACCATTATTTGCTATATATTTTGATTTAGTTAACAACCCTGTTAGTGAATTTAAAAGACTTGTGTTTCCAACAAGTGTTTGTTAAACCTTTTTTTTTAATTATTTGACTCGGTGAGGCTTTACTTGAAAATAAAAATACATGTTTTCTATTGTAATTCTTAATTATTTTATTCATTTCGTAAAATATGCTTTAGTACTTGATAAACGAATCTTTTTCGTTGTTTAAAAATGAACTTTTGTATTAATTATATTTTTTAGTTGTTTAAGTTTGGTAGCTTAGGATTTTAAAAAAAATGTTATCAATGTAATATATGAAAAAAATCCCATACACAAAGAAAAACTGTAAAAGGTTATGTCTTAAATTTGTCTAAATGTTGTCTGGAAAACGTGGAAAAGTCAAGGAGTTTTATCTAAAAAAAAGTTTTAGCCACCCTGAGATTTTAATATGGATTTTTACATAAAATATCAAAATACTCATACTTTGGTCTGGTAACCCAGGAAAGTTGAGATATTTAAAACTTAAAAAGTGTATCAACCCTGAATAGCCTTCGTTTACAAAAGTTCACTATATCTATATTAGAGTTATCAAAATTGACATCTGTCAATGGTTTGTGCTGCAAAATGCACAAATTAAATGTAGATTTGGCAAAATGTGTACCTGACTATGGCTATTTTTAAATTTACATTACCAGAGATGTTGAAATAGTAAAACATACTTAATACACCCAGAAACTCCAGTAGGGAATTAGTATTAGCGGTATCTATATTTTTTGAGTGTGATCAATTATATTATACGACATACATATCTAAACACGCTGTTCCTTTATGGGGTAGACAAGTAACTGCATATAACTCAAAAGACAACTTCATATTTAATAAATCCTCACTAACCTTCTTCTCCCTTCCCTTCAAAAACATCCATACATTGAATAACACATGCTCTTTTATTCTTAAAACTTTTAATGTTTCTCTTTTTCACACATTCATCCACAACATTTAGCCATGTATTACATGGCCTACCCCTTCCTTTTGATCCACACACTCTACCTTCATAGATTTGTTTAGTCACTCGATCTACTATTTCTGGTATATTTAAAATCCATGACAAGGTGTTTTCTTTCATTGTAAAGGTGGACTGTTCAACACATTTATTGGTGAGCAGGAGTATCGTCCGGTTTGGCGGCCCATTCAGCCTTGCGAAACGGACGTTCAGCCCGGTATGAGAGGAGGCCATCAGATGTGCATGGACCCCTACACAGAGACCATCTATCTGTTTGGGGGCTGGGACGGGAACCAGGACCTTAGTGACTTGTGGACCTACCATGTACCCACTCACAAGTGGACGCTCATCATGCGTGATACAGAAGTGGAGGTAATAAGTTGCTCTCTGTTCTCTCATGTGTGAAGGAAGAAATTCTATTTTTTAAATGTTATCAAACTATCTCTAGGGAGTGTTAAAAACACCACACATCTGGCTAAAAAAGGACCCATCTATTAAACAACATGCCTCAAAAGGAGAAAAGAGTTTTTCCTTAAAGATATATAATATTTTACATGATGAGTTGTTATTTTGAATGCTACCATGTTTGTCTATTACACAGGGTGGCCCCAGTGCGCGCTCGTGTCATAAAGTGTGCATTGACCCTGATCGTAGACAGATATTTACGCTAGGCAGGTATCTGGATATGCTATGCAGGACACCAGGAAACCTCAAGGTGGGTACTAGCAATTAACGCTGGCATTGTTTAAGATAATGTCTAGATTTTTTACTCTCTTTCATTGATTGTCAGTCAAAGTTATGGCTCTTAATAAAACAAAACTTGGTTATGTCATTGATGTCTTGTTTTAATATCAAAACTCTTTACAGCAGGAAGTTTGACATGACTTCCTAAAAAAAGGAAACCTAATTGTTTAATAAAGAGGAAGACGATAAAAGATAAAAGAGGATATGTTGAGTCGAGACCGATGACAAACAAGTTGTCACCTGCTTTTAGATTGGTCTATTAGGAAATTTTCTTAGGGATATCAACTTTTTACATGCAATAAAATTATTATTAGCACCACGTCCTACTTCCTGTTTGGATTATAAGGACTTAAACTAATGTTTAGGGTTGGTTGTGATATATTATTATTATTATTATTATTATTATTAGCACCGCGTATTACTACCCGTTCGGGTTATACGCACTTACGCTAATGTGCAATGGTAGGGTGATTGTGAGATGAAATGAAGGACCTACAGTTTAACGTGGAATCCGAACCACGGTGGAGACCTGGCATTCCTCACATTCACAAGATATCTTGTCAGAGGTGAAGGAAGGGTTTGGTAATCAGATAAATCTTTGCCGGGACCGAGGATTGAACCCCGGCCGCCAGCATAGAAGTCTGACATCTTACCCCTAGACCACCAGGTCACCCGGTTGTGATATAAAATGGAGGACCTAAAGTTTAACATGGGATCCGAACCATGGTGGAAGCATGGCATTCCCCACATTCACAAGTTGTGATTAGTACACGTCTTGTCAGAGGTGAAGGAAAGGTTTGGCAATCAGATAAATCTGTGCCAGGACCGAGGATTGAACCCCGGACCACCAACTGACATTTATCCCTAGACCACCAGGTCACCACTGCAATCAAATTATTCCATACGTTATTCTATTCTTGCAAATATGTTCACTTTGTCTACCCTTAAATGTAGCAAGCTTACCTTGTATGTTCTCACTTTGGCATATATCATAAGATAGGGCCGTAGCGTCATCTGTCAAAGAGTTTTTTCCTCCGAAGGTTTGAAGTATTTTTATAAATCAAATTGACCTCATTCAGGTATAACAGTCACTGAATGTAAAAGAGCCAGGAAAATATCGGTGAATTCTGTAATTGATTTGGGAAAGTGTTATAATTGATTGTCACAGGAAGCTCTACAATTTTCTTAAATAATTTTTTGATTCAAACATTGAATTTAATTAAGATCGTACCTACCCCTTTTGGAAATAGTTGGCGCCTTCAAACTCAGAGATACAGATAGACACAGACAATTATGTAAAATCCCATCCATATAGTAGTATATTTTAAGGAACAAACATGTGCAATACTCATTTTTATGATGAAACATCAGCTGATGGGTGTAGGAATTTGGACATTTAAATGTGTTTTTTTATGTTGAGCATTAATTGTTTTGTTATGACCGATTGCCAGTTCATAAAGAATGGAAGCACATGCACACATATAAATAATACAAAAGATGTTTACTATTCTATATCTAACTTGTTTAATAACATGGAATATAAAATACATAACTAAGTAGTCTTGGAAACTTGACCTAATGTGGACTGAGATGGTGTTGAGTTTTACGAATGAACTTGCATAAGATGCATGTTTACTATGTCATGTTTACTAAACAAGGATTAATCCCAATACAATATTGAGTATTATAGGTACAGTTGTACTGTACTGTATTATTGTATGGTACAGTAAAAGTAATATATGTACAGTACAATATATTACATATTAATATAATGGTGTACATACAGAAATACATTAAAGTACATTACTATACTTATAATATTGTATTGATTTGAATAACACGTTAATGAATTGGAAAACTAACAAACACAACACTTGTAAAAACACCACAGCTAGACTGTTCCACTCAAGTTACACAAACAGACTGAGAGGTTATACAGTTGAATGACCTTGGATTGTGATGACTAACGCCAACAACTGTGTGCGCGTGTCGTCGAGTTTCTGAGAGACTATTGTATTTACAAAAGATGATACTTAATACATGGTATCTGTTCCTGGGTAAACTATCCTAACTCTACAATATTCATGGACCACGCAGAAGTCTTAAGTTTGACAACATCCTCTGATGAAATACCGGACACAACTGTCCTGCTAGTCAGTCAGTTTGTCCCTACATGAACTCTGGGTCATGAACCGGCCGTTCATCCCTAACTGAAATGTACATGATCAGTATAGAAGCACCCGCCTCGGTGGCGTAGTTGGCTAACGCACTAGTCGTGTTGAGCTCGACTGCTGAGGACAGGGAGATCGAGGTTCGAATCTCGGTCGGGTGAACTAGGGGGGGTTTATCCTAAATGGGTTTCCACTCTCCCTCCACGCAAATGCGGGTTCATTTCCTCTAATTCACCCTTCCCAATTCCTAATCCATTAGCGTAATTAGTACTTAAAGTGTATAACCTGAACGGGTAGTAAGACGCGGTGCTAAATATTATTATTAATATAGAAGCCATTGTCTCAAAACTAAGAATGTATAAGTAAGCTAGGTTGCATCTATGCTGTAGCTGCACATTCTTAATTTTGAGTATACACTCAGCTCTACATATTGTTGGCTCCCAACAGTTTAATCTTTTGTTAGTGTATATTAAAAGTAATCAATTTATATCATTTTCAGTATTTTCTAGTGTTATAAAAGCTTGATTATTCCTGAAAAGTCCTGTAATTTGTTTTGTTTAAAATATTAAAATGAAATTTGAAAATGGGCAGACTTGTGCTGGGTTATTTTATTATCATTTAGGATACTAACAATGTAACAATCCAAATGGTATTTCTGTTGTGTTATGCAGAGTGACTTCTACATGTATGACATTGACAGTAACAGTTGGACATTGATATCCGAGGACACAGGGGAGATGGGAGGACCTCAACTCATATTCGACCATCAGATGTCCATGGATGTGGAACAAAGGAAGATTTATGTGTTTGGGGGACGGGTTTTAACACCTCATACAGCGTAAGTCCCAGCTGTCATTGCTGGACGAGATAAAGAGGCTTTATTTTGTAACTAACCCGACAGGATGCCAGAAACGGCTTACTATGATGATGATACTTGATGCAACTATATCCTTATCTTTTTCCATAACTTTCATCAGATCACATCTTTCTTAATTCCAGAATTACGTTTGAAGAGCGTTCTGGGACATGTGGCATGGCTCTGGTCGGTAGTTCGAACTCCGACCCCACCTTCTCAGGGCTGTACTGTTACCATGTTTCTACCAACACATGGACCAAGCTATGCGATGACTGTAGTCGACCTAGTAGTCCAGGGTTCCCAACCATTCGGTCTAGAGTAGGCCACTCTATGTTGTTCCACCCAGTAAGTAGGATATTTAAAAACATATATAAGTATGGTTGTTATAGTTAGCTTTTCATGAAGTTGTTTGTGACAGACTCAATCATATACAATAAGTGTTAGTTTTTTTAACATTGCTAAATTCATCACATTAAGGATCTAAAATGGTTTGAAAATGTACAACTTGTTATATTATATTCATTACTGACATGACTACTGTAATCAATTAATTAATTAGATTTAAAATAAGTGTGCGTGGATATTCGAAAATCTGAATATTTTCATGTATCAATTTCTGAATTATTCACACATTTTTGAAAACCTAAACACAGATATTGGTTTTTTCAATTTAACCACACATTTCCATATATTGAACAGTTATTATTTGAAGTGTTGCATATTTATTTCAATTATTTTAGATATTCACATCACTATTATATATCTGTTCACTAAAACCAAGTATAAAATATTGGCTATCTAGAAATTGTCAAGAGATTTCATCCAGTCAGCCGCAATCACTTGCCGAGTTTACTAGTGGCAAACCCAGGCGTGTACAAATCAGTCTCATAATAATAAGTCCACTTCAACCTTTTTTGGTGCTGTTAGTGTTTCATATGTGGGTATTCAGCTCAAATAGAAGTAACTTTTGTCTACAAAGTTATTTAATATGTTTATTTTGATTCACATAATATTCATGGCATAATTTGGATAGCTAACTAAATTAGTTTATTTTAAAAGTTATATTGAAGTATTGTTTTCAATCAGATATTAAGCATTAATATTCACATGGAGAGATTTACTAAAGGAATTCAATCAAATAACAGACAGAAGTTAAATATTAAACCACAATTCTAATTTTTTGAGGATATTAACTTTTATTATTTCATTTGGAGTCCTACTCTATTCTATTTTTATGTTCTTTTTAAACTAAAAGCCATAGCTTCATATTTTTAGTTAGTATATTATGTATATTTTTTTAACAAAATATTTCCAAAACTTTATATAAATTTTAGGGCTGTGCCGATTTCGATACTCGATTTATCGATACCCATGGTATTGACTTATTGTAATAATTTATACTATATGCTAAGAATCTCGATATCATTGACATGGTTGACTGCTCAAATGGTTAATTTTGAGAAATAGTGGAGAAACAATAATGATCAGAACGTCAGTAACAAGATATTAGTTAATCGTTGTAGTTTTGCTTGGTCCAACTATTCTCTTCGCTCAGCTCTAAACTTAATATAAACATGCCATACCTTTGCAGCTTATCAACACAGTCACAGTAGGTCGATTTTCGCTTATCAAGGGGAACTGTATTTTGAAAATGAACTTAAGGAGAACACTTATTTTGTATTGAAATAGTTGAGTAAAATATTCACTTCATAAGGTCCATTTTCCTTAGCATTTTGGCAAGGGAATGGTGAGCAAATGAATCAGCCAGCTCACAGCTGCATCGTTTTTTGTAGCTATACTAATTATTATTTGAATGATTTTAAAATAATCAGTATTAAATATTCATTCGTTATTTATCGGCTTTAATTATTGTAAGCATCGTCACCTTCACTTTTGATAGTCTTCATAACCAGTGTTGCCAATTTAGCTTTTTTCTAAATATCTTTTCCTTAAGATATTGTGAAATGATTAAAAAGAAAATTTTTAAAGTTGATAAAACATAAAAACTTTTCATCTTAAAAATTTCTTATTATAGGCCTACTAATCATTGCACATGTTATTTTTCTCTAGTTGCGTCTTGTAATAATTTGTTAAATAGCCTAATTGACTAGTTTTCATATTTTGACATATGGAAACAAATTAAACAGTTTTCTTTTGACCTAAGTTCTATACGTACAAAATGAAGATTTATTTAATTTCATGAATGGTATTGAATAGGAAATCTCGTACTAAGGAGATGAATTGATGGTACCAAACAAGGTATCAGAATCGAGAAAATTAGATATCGGTAGAGACCCTGATTTGTGGTAAATAAACCACTGGATTTTGTTAAATAAAAAGTTGGATTTTGGTATAAAAATTCGTTAAATAAAAGGGTAAAACCATGATTATCGGTAAATAAAATTACTTGATTTCGTTAAATAAAAAGTTGAATTTCGGTAAATAAAAGGGTAAGACCCTAATTTTCTGTATAAAAAGTCTTAAGAGTTTTTTTATGGTAATGGTAATAAATTAACTCAAATAGCTTAGAAAGTACTTGCACTGAATTATTTTATAAGACAAAAATGTCCATACCTTTTATCAACATACTTCACATTAATCACCAAAGTACAAAGACAACATTGTTTCCAAATTTTCATGTTAGTGCGCTTATCTGACATAATGTTGATAATATGTCAAATGCACATTCACTGTCAACATTAGACACTGGAATCCATATTGATTTTATGCTGTTGATGGCAAACTCTTCATGGTCTTCTTTCAGTCCAAACAATATGTCCAAAATGTCAACTTTTTACTATTGCTTTGCAAAGCTCTCACTTGTGTCTGCAGCGCACAGTAGCCTCTTTGAAAATTAATTTCAGAGCAGGATTGTAAAAATGGTATTTTCCGAGCTGATTGGAAGAGAACAGAATTAACTTGTTTTGTCCCAATCGAGCGAATGTCGAAAAGAGTACCAATTTTTTCAAAAAATGTTTTGAATGGGTCTGACTGATGGCGTGAATTCAGCTTTATAAGGCACTGCTGTCCTAAAGATTGAAACTGACTTTTGACATTTGCTTGTTTTAGAGTTGGAAGAATTTTCAATTTTTCCTGTGTTTTTTCTCTGTAGTTCATGTCAGAAATCAATTTAAAATTACTTTGTAACTCTGTCACTTTACCATACAGCTTATGACTGAAGGCATAGGTAGAACCTTCGAGTATAGTAATTAATTTCACCAATTCAGAACAGTGCTCAATTAAAAATGTTGCTTGGCATTCAATCAACATTAGGGTTACCTTATCATTTGACATATCCTGGAAGTACTTAAGTGCTGTTGTCACCTCCTCCAATGTGGAAAAATATTCCACTAGATCCACCAAATATTCACAGAGGTACACTATTGAACAAAACCAAGAGTTCCATCGCGTTAAAACTGGGTTTGGAAATAGTTTAGCAGACTTTTCACCTTTACTCTATTTTTCATTCAGAAATGCTAGATAATTATGTTTTCTCTTTCGAGTGTTCAGAAATACAGCCTTTGATTTAGCAACACACTCATTCAGCTCTGGCAGCTCTGCTGACCAATAGTTTTGAACCAAATCACGCTTAAAGAGAACTTTCAAAGAAGTCACACATTTGTAACGTGCACCATCTGTCACAACACAAACTATATTTTCATAAGGAATCTCATACTTGGTGATGGTGTCCACAAGTGCCCGTAAACATTCTGTTGCTGAAGCGTTCTGCAAAACTTTAACTCCACCAATAAACAAGCTTTGCTTTGAATCAGCATGTAATGTTTTCAACAAAATAACAAAAACACACTGTCCTTTTCTATCAGTTGTCTCATCACAAAGAATTGTAACTTGCTGATTTTTTACATCGTCCTTGATATTATCCTCTTGTCTTTGGTTAACTTCTGGGATCCAAACTTTTCTTAAAGTTTCTGCCTTAAGGTGGTCTCCTCCACCTAAAACCGAATTGTAAGCATACTAAGTTTTGATAGAACAAATTAATATT
This sequence comes from Timema californicum, assembly GCA_902141385.1. Lineage (NCBI taxonomy): Eukaryota > Metazoa > Arthropoda > Insecta > Phasmatodea > Timematidae > Timema > Timema californicum. The sequence goes on from CABFOW010001856.1 coordinate 51,028, forward strand.
AGGCTATGTTGGTTGACAAAGTGTGATAAACATCTTGAAAATAACCCAAATCAAACATTTCTATCTCATCTATTTTTTTGATAAATTAGTAAATAATCAAAAGTATTAATAAACACTATTTTGTCATTAGGAAAATAAAATCAGAAAAGAATGGAATATAATTGGCCCTTATTTACTTTTGATTTTTAAATAATAAAGGAATTTTTTTTAAATCTTTAAAATGGTTACCTTTCACATATTTATCCATCCAACATCGCATAGAAGGATGATCTAGTTTTTCAATGGGAATATTGGCTTCCATAAATGTTTTCGTGGTATCCATAATGAATTCTTTGCGGTCTTCTTTTGAGTTTTTAGACTTTATTAGAAAATTTTCAAGGGTTGCTTGTTTCGATGATTCAGAAACATTACTTTTTTCCGTTTATGCAAGGCAGTATTAATATGCTTCAAACACGTGTATTTATTGAATCAGTCAATGCGCGTGTTGCATAATTTGCACATCATTATTTTTTTAACTTTATCAAATATATAAAATCCTTGTTTTCCAAACTCACGCTCTCTTTCAAAAATACTTAAAACTTTAGGCATGTTTAAATATTAAATAAATATAAGAGAGGTTAAAAACATAATGATCTTACTAACGAGTAACACAATGTAAATATCTAACGACCTGATGGAAGTGACGTCATCAGGAAGCCAAAGATGTGAGTGTAGAGAGATATCACTCTAGCTTGGACATTGCGTTGTTTTTGGCTTCTAATTCTTTAAATACTTGCCTTGGGTGCCCAATATGGCCGTTTTAGTAGCAAGTTTTAACACTTTTTAAAGAAGTCTTTGGTTGAAGGAAATAAACTTTCTATTGAAAGAAAATTATATTGGTTCAGTTGGTACTATTTTTTATTTTTTTTTGTTCAAGTCTTAGAATGGCTGATAATGTCAGCAATGTTTTATAATTCATTCATGTCTAGATTGAAAAAGTGACCATAATTCGCATTTAAATGGCCAAATCGTCAATTTCACGTCAATATTTTCACTCAAAACTACCACAATAATGTTTAATTATGTTTCTATGGCAATTTTAATGTGCTAAGTAAAAATTTGTAAAAAGACAACTCACGAAATATCGGTGTCTCTAGATATCGGCCCACCACTAATTATTTAATTGTCATTTTAAAGTTTAACTTGTAATCTGTGAACCTTACTTCACACCGATTATATTCATAATAACATAAAAAAGTGATCTTTTTTATTCATAAATTTGCTGTCTAATACACCATGTTTTTTTACATTGAAAGCTTTCGGTTTTAGTGAGAATATCTTTCATGTGACTTCACTCCAAATTTTGGTGACCATACTTAAAATATGCATACCAGTAGGTAATACCAAGTTGTACCCATATTTGATCCACTATTCAAATTCAAAATTTTTCACTATTTGTTTCAAAAGTACAATCTGAAACTCACCAATCATACACCCCTAATTTGGAAGAAAGCTCAGGCTTATATAGCTGATTGTACATGAATAGCAGAGTTTGGAAGTTGGAAATGATCTTTAGGTTACAAAAATAGCCGCACCAAGTATCAGATTAGTAATTTGAAAAATGATACCAGGAAATGGGAATTGAACTCGGGATCCTTGGATTTGCACCACTGTTCTACCACTGAATTGAATTTGTCCTATGATGTCATTGTATTAACGACAGAATAAACTTGACTGTGGTATTAATGATAGCTTATTAAGTCATGAATGAAAAATGATCTTGAGTACGAGACTAATCCTGGCTAGCTAGTTGGTAGAGACCAATGGCACGCAAAGCCAAAGGTCCCAGGTTTGATTCCCATGTTCAGGTGTCATTTTTAAATTTACGAATATAATTATGTTAGCTTATCATAGTTTCTATGTGAGATCCAACACCTTAGCTCAAATGGTAGCATGCCTGTCTATTGAGTTAATGGTCTCGGGTTCGATTCCTGGCATGGCCAAAAATATTATTATTGGTGAAATGTGGGTCTACCCTTTCACAGCAATAAATTAACAGCCAGGGACTGGATGTTGTATCTATCCTAATCTTAATTTAGATTATAAGGCATATGAAGTTACGACATGCCTAGCCAGCCGGTAGTAGAAAATATATGGCTTGAATAAAATAGTGACCCTGGCCATAGGCTGGAAACAGTAATGGATGTAAAGTAAAGTTTCTATGTAAATGGATGTCTTATTTTTAAATCTCAAAAATAAATTTAAATGTATCATATCAAACTGCACAAACTAAAGTAATTTTTATCTAAAAGTAATAATTGTATCATCAATTATCATTTTATTTATTTTATGTACAGGGCTGTCGAAAATTGTTCGTCTTTGCAGGCCAACGTAGCAAAGAATATCTTAATGATTTTTTCACTTATAATGTGGATACTCAGGAAATACAACAGATATCGGAAGGTACCAAGAAAGAGCCTTGTAATATTCCAGCTGCAGGATTCACCCAGAGAGCAACAATAGACCCAGAGCTCAACGAAATCTATGTTTTATCTGTGAGTTGAAAATTTATAGCAACAAATAGTTTTACTTAGGGGTGTGAACATAGAAGACTGGTGGGAGGATAGAAGAAAATTTAGGTATTTTACTAAAATAACCAGGCCCCGGCCTGGAAAGTATTGATTATGATTATTATGATGAGGGGTGACATTTCGACTGGTGAATGGTTAAATATTTGATTTGACCCAACAAATACAAAGTTTGTATAGTTGTTTTGTCCTTTCGTTCCACTAACCCTCTGGTTGTCTGGTGTGGTTCAGGTAGTCAGACAAAATCCACTTTTATGGTTCGAAGCAAATTCGAGTCGAATATGATAAATATTGTCAAATTAAAGTTCGAATATGTTTCTTTTTAATTTTGTTTTAAAATAGTATGTTGACATTTGAGTATATTTATCTAACATAAAACTAAACATTACCGTTTTTTAAACACTAATATTGGTAGCTTATTGCCAACATATACCTAAATGTTATATTTATATTACTTTTTATTAAAACACTTTTTTATGCACACAGCCTGAGTAGTAAAAAAATAAATGTATTTGCTTTGGTATAGTTGGATTTTCCTTGCATGGTGTTTCACTAACCTTTCACACACAAGATAGAATTAACAAAACACAAGAGTTAACGGACATCCAAGAAAAATAACGTTATAGAAAAACACGAGTTTAAGTTAATTCTTTGGGTGCGTTTATAAATTTAAGAAATACATTGTTACAAAATTTTAGTTTTTCTGTTTTACAAATCAACAAAGAAACTTTTGATTCTATAAATCCATTTAAATATATACAATATACATATATTTAATAAATTTCAGTATTCCTATTTTACAAATCAACAAGGTAGCTTTTTTATTTTACTAATCTATTTAATAATTGCCATGTGAATTACTAAAGAAAAATCTGGTTCTGATTTTGAAAGTGCATGTGCCTATAGCAAATCTTGAAAATAACATGACCTTAATGATAGTAATTTTATTCATAAATTAATTATGTATATGTATAAAATAACAAAAAAAATTTGTAGATTTTATTTAATTACTTCTTAGTTAAATATCTAATATTTCATTTTAATCAACAGCAATTTTCGTTTACAAGTAAGTACTCACTATTTGCATAAGTTTAAAAAAAATTATATAAGGACTGTCATGTTCCTCACACATGCACTCAACTAGCTTTCAACTCTGCCGCTAGGCTACGCATTAGCAAGAGTTTGAATTGAACATACAGATTCGTGTAGTAAACAACTGAAATAGCTGCATGTGTGAATTTTGAAATATTTAAAAAAATATTTTAAATATTCAAGAAATACTTTTAAAGTTTAATTAAACACATTGAATTTTTATTTTATTTTAATTGACTCTTTTAAGAGGAATAAATTCGTCTTCACTTGGTACCAATCATTGTTTGTGATCAAGGCGGTTAGTGGTTTAATGCTATTGTCGTCTTGAAATTCAAAGTCCTAAGGAAATTTTCCGAGTTCCACCAAAAAATAAAGCAAACTTGTTCTAAAACTCAAAACAATACAAAATAACCCGCCTCGGTGGCGTAGTTGGCTAACACGCTTGTCGTATTGAGCTCACCTGCTGAGGATGGGGAGATCGAGGTTCGAATCTTGGTCGGGTGAACTGGGGGTGGTTTTTCCTAAATGGTTTTCCACTCTATCTCCACGCAAATGCGGGTTCACTTCCTCTAATTCAACCTTCCCGATTCCTAATCCATTAGAGTAATAAGTACTTAAAGTGTATAACCCGAACAGGTAGTAAGACGCGGTACTAAATATTATTATTATTAATAATACAAAATATATTTTATTTCTTAAGGTAGTGTCACTTCACTCTTATTTCATATAAAATATGAGTGTAGTTTAATCACTAGACTCTAAATATCAGATGAAGCTTTGAATGGCTGCCGAAGCCAAATATAGCTTCAAATCGAATACAAAGTACACCATGATTCGATTCGGCTTTACATACCCCTAATATCTTCTATAGCAACTTAAGAATAAATGGGACTACAATTAGAATTGTGATAATAAAACTTTAATTCTGGATAGTCAACCTCTGGGTCTCATTGTGCTTTTTTAGATTTTAACTCCAAGATTGATGGGTATTTTAATAATGAATATTCAAATTTGACTCATTTAAAAAAAATCTATATTTGTAAAAATAATATTAATTCTTGTAGCCATATCCATTGGCCAACACAAACTATTAAAATATCATTTATATCTATATCTGGTTTATTTGTTAAAGCTATAATAATTTACTTTTCAGGGACTGAGTAAAGACAAAGAAAAAAGGGATGACAATGTGCAGAATTCTTTCTGGGTGTACTACATAGCTCAAAATAAATGGTATGTACATTGTTTGTTTTAAAACCATATCTACTCATTTTTTCTCGTGAACATTTGAGTGATTTGGGTTAACATTTTCATTAAATATTGTCTAAAAATAAATAGGCCTACAATTTTGAAGTAATTTTTTTCAGTCTCTTTGAGATTCAGTTATAGTTTTGCAAATTTTTGTATAAAATTTAGAATGAAAAGTGCTTTAATTTGTAAGCATCTTTTACCTTCAAATTATACATGTAAACAATTACTTTACCTCATATTGTTGAAAGTAAGAATTTACAAAGCCTTAAATATTTTTTCTGGATGTTGTGCCTGTCTTAGTCTTAAGTTAGATTATAAGGCATATGAAGTTATGACAGACTTAACAAGCCATTAGTGGAAAATATATGGCTTGAATAAAAACTGACCCAGGCCACAGGCTGTAAACAGTAATGGATTTAAAGTAAATAATATCTATCTGAAGTGACAGCTTAAGATTACATGACTTCATGTATAAATATATGAAAGTATATCTAGTAGTCTTTTCCTGCTGTCAAGATATATTGATTGTATGTGCAAGACAATATCAAGTAGAACTTAGTGCTAGAGCGCACTAAGTACCATCTTAAAATGATTGCCTAGACTTATCTTTGCAGGGAAGCGTAAAGGTCAACATAAAGTATTATCTGCATGCTAGATGAAGAGAGGATTGAAGGGGTGGTTTAGTGTTACATCTTAAACAAGTCATACTTACAATAAAACTCTTTAAACTGTTTACTTCAAGATTATTAAATTGAATCATCACTTTTTTTTTTAGTTAAATAACAAGTTGACTCAAAATTAATCCAACAATTTAATACCTCTTGTATTATTATATTGATTATTAAAAAAAGTTACAATTTTTGATATACAAGTTAATTATGTTGAAGAGATACAGTTTAATTAGCTGATAATTGCCCCTTGATTGATCACTAATTAAAGCGGTACGATATTTTGATGATATAATTGGTATTTATAGCCCCGTGATCGAGCGCCGATTCAAGAGTTTCGTTACAGGCCCCACGTTGGGACGCCAATTGAAGTGACACAGTTTAATTAGCTGATAATTGCCCCGTGATCGAGCACTAATTAAAGCAGTATGGTATTTTGATGATATAATTGGTATTTATAGCCCCATGATCGAGTAACAATTGAAGAGGTTCGTTTTATGATATTGTGTTATAAATACACATTTATGAAGTTTACATTCTTTTAATTCAAACTCTCTTTTTATTTCAAGAGAAAATAGATCATGTCGTCGACAAACTACATACGCGGCCGATAACACAATCGTAGGGATCGCGGACAGGAGCTACAGTCCGACTATCAAGGACTGGACTCCTAGTGCTGTTCTATTGTCCCATCTTTCGCATATATTTAATGCTCATGGAAGCTTCCAGAAGCTTTTGTATAGAAAAACAAAATAAAATAAAAAAACTATGGATGGAGGTAGAATGTTCGAGAACAGGATGTTGGCTCAAATTACCGTTTAGAAATTCATATCGTTCATTCGAGAAGAGGAAGTTATTTTCTTAAAGACTTTTAAATTGTCATTTTGACTCTACTGGTCCTACATCATGCACACTGACGTCAGTTACCAGTGACTCTTGTGCCTTCTTAGAAGAAGTGCTTTAAGCGCCACATAATAGATTGTATTATTTAAATTAAATCAAATATGTTTGTAAAATTAGGACGAGATTATTGTCAATGCTTTCAAATATACTTTCGGGTCAAATCAGGTACATTACAATGTTCTTACATATTATAAACTAAACAGATAGCAAAACACGGTAATAAAAGTAATTAATGTTCTGTTCAAAATAAAACATATAAATGGTATTTTAATTTCAAAGACCTTTTTTTAGGAATGGGTCCTCGAATCACTTGAATCCTTAATGATAAACGAAGATTCAAATCCTTAAAAAAACTTTCCTGTTTTTGAAGTGAAATTTGTTTTAAAGCTTTAATACAGCTTATTGTCGATTCAGAACCAATTATAATAATTATAGAATAAGCTCAACCAGAGCCTAGACCAGTAATTTAACACTCAACTGAATGTATGGATGTCATAATAAATGGATAGTAAGAAAGAATGTTAATATTTAATTACTATTTGTACCTTCATTTTTTTTTACATCCATTACTGTTTTTCCAGTCCATGGCCTGGCTCAGTTTTTTATTCAAGCCATATATTTTACACTACCGGCTTTCTAGGCCTGTTGTAGCTTCTTATGTCTTATAATCTAACTTAAGATTAGGACAAGCACAACATCCAGACCCCGGTCGTTAATTCATCACTGCTAAAGGATAAACCCACATTTAATCAATGATACATTTTTCGGGCATGCCGGGAATCAAACCTAGGACTCTTATCTCAGTAGACAGACACACTACCGACCAAGCTAAGGTGTTGAATTGTTTAAATTATATAAATGTCTTAAATATTTCTGTCTAAGCTTTGTGTAATTAATAGGGTTTTATTTTATCAGTTAAATATGATAGTTCGACAAACACACTAAATTTTACAACTTATAAGATAACCTTGTTTCAAATGTTGGTACAAAATGAAAGTTTTTTCTCAACTGCTATGTTATTAATGGTTTTTTCTCCCTCAGGTCGTGTATATACAGGAATGAGAACACAGGGGAGCACTACTGGAGCAAAATGCAACATTTGGAACCTTGCCCTAGATTCGCTCATCAGTTGGTTTATGATCCGTGCAACAAGGTCACTATCATTGAAACACAATTTGGGAAATAATGTCTATCTGAAACTATGTGCAATGTTTAGTCCTAATGTAGAGTTGAATACCTTATTTCAATTTTGTATTGTCATTTTGTACCGGCAGTTAGCATTCCTTACCTTTTTTCGGGACTACAGTATTTGAACTTGACTCCTATTTTGAGAATAACCTTTCTATAATGTTAATTTCCGTCCTCTCTACAGGCAAATAATTTATTTACCTACAATGTCACTTCTCAGTCTATTCACTTGGGTTGATAAGGTTTTGACATGCAATATTGGATTTAAGTCTTACAAATTAAATACAATTGCCACTAGGAAGACCTGAAAAGGTCAGGGATTTTCGAACTGTCAAGAAAATCGGGGAGGAGTTGAAAGATTTGATTACTGACCAGGGAACTTGTAGATTTGTTTAGGGAAGAGAAATGTCTTAGTTACATTTTATTCAAACACTATTTTTTATCAGTTGATGTATATTTATTTTTGGTGCAGTTCAAAAATAATTATTTATAACTAGGTGCGTGGGATTTTGACTTTGATAATTCACACAGGAAAATTTCCCAATTTCCCATGGGGACGGGAAAGAGGGAAGATAAAAAAAACAATTGAGGCTTATATTTATTTTTCCTGTGTATAATTTTGTATAAACCTAGCCATTCATTTCAGTACAAATAATTTGATGATAAAATTAGAAGCCAATGGCGATTTGATCACAAATAGGGTCAGAAAAAGACAAAAAATATGATTAGGTTGTTTTTTGTGGGCTGAACAATAAATTAAAATTCTTTAATCTTGTAGATTTTTTTATTTTAAAGGAAAAAAATAGGTAAACAAAATGTTAACATTAATTTATTTTTCAAGTTTTCCAAATAACGTAACTATTATAATTTTGAACTTTTAATCAAGAGTTTATGGTATAAACATAATTAAACTCTAAAGGTAGATTTTAAGATTGACTAAAAAAAAAGTTCTTACATAAACACATTCATGGTGTGAATAACACAAAGATATTCATACTAATCTAAATAAATAAAAGTGAGCCACTATCTCAGCTATAAAAATACCAAAAACATTTCTCAACTGGGCCAGTATTCCTAGCTAGCTACCTGATAGGTTTTAGTTAATAAACTTCTCACAAAATGTGTTATTCTTCAAAAATATTAGTTTACCCAACTATTATTATCTAAGCTACAAAAGCAAATGGATGCCATCCCAAATAATAAGATTAACAAATTAGATGTGTTTTGATGCGAAATAAGTGGGTGAACATGTCTTTCATGCATAGTTTTATATTTAAAAACAATTTTTATCATTATTTTTCACCAAACATAATGTTATCCTTAAGTATATTTAGGGATAAAATTAAAATTATCATCAAGTAGCCTAGTGTAGGTGTTATTTAATGGTCCTCTTTCATGTTGACTTGGTATAGCTGTAAAATAAAAAGCACTAAATTTTGATTACCTATCCATCCACTTAAAGCCAGATGAGGTTAATTTAACTTTGATTAATTTATAATATTGTTTATGAACATTAACTACAAATGTCACATTGATAGACAATTCTTGATTGCAACCTCTTTATATCAAGCCTATTTATAACAAACAAATTAATTATTTTTGTTTGTTTATAACATAATTATAAATCTTAATATGGGTTTTAGTTAGGGGAAATTGGATTTTCAAATTTGGGAAAAGTTGGGACATCTTTCTTATATTTTCTGACTAATGTGTAAAATAAAAATCATTTTATACTAATTTGTAAATGTTTTATTGGATTTGTTAAAGCTGTGCTCAAAAGTGTTTGTGCCTTAGGTTCATTATCTTTTTGGCGGCAACCCTGGTCGATCGTGCCTACCCAGATTACGCCTTGACGACTTTTGGCAACTGCAGCTTTGCCGACCTTCTCATGAACAAATTTTACAAAAGTGTAAATTGTTTATAAGGAAACACAGGTAACTGAAAGTTTGTGAAAATGTTACTCCCATCTAACGCATTAAATAAAAGAGATATAGTTACTTACATTTCAATTGTACATTTAACTTTGAATTAACTTAATTTTACAACTCTAACAAATTATAATAGATTAAAGAGCCAAGCTATAATATTTGTTGATTACGGTATATAGCCGCATCTAAATATCATATTCTTTAATATGAAAAATTAAACCTGAACATGGGATTGGAACCCGATCACCGTGTCCAGGTGTCATTTTTCAAGTTAAAGAATATAACAAATTCATTTCAAAAACTGAGGGTATTAATATTTGTATGAAACTATAAGTGATGAATTGTTAAAACATTGTATTACACCATTATCATTTTTAAAATAAAACCTTTAAGAAAATATTTAACCATAGGACTTATTTCATGTTTGATCATTTTTAGAAAAATTCAGTTTAAAAAATATATTTATTCAACGCATGCTTGACTTGATTCTATATAGCTTTTTGACAAGCTCACTCGAGGTAGACTCGGACCAAGACATTTTGTATTGCCAACCCCTATTCATAGCGAGATTTCGCTACTTCTAATATTTAAATTTTCCTTTGGTGACCACTAGGTAGTAAGCCCATTCAGATGTTTCTTTTATATTTGGAATAAGGTACAGGAAAGCCGAATAAAAAACATAAAACACAATATGGCTTAATTTAAAATGAAAAGAAGAATGCAATTCACTCTTTACATTGCTGCCTCTTGAAGAAAATCGATCATTACCACTCATTCCCGTGACCTAGGTTTCATTCTATTGGAACTCATCAGTAGGAAGTTGCATTGCGCGTTTCACACACTCTCCTGATGAGTTTCAATATAATGAAACCTAGGTCAGGAGATTGGGCGGTAATGATCGATTTTCTTCAAGAGGGCCATTACCTTTTGTCTAGTGGCAGCAATGTAAAGTGTGAGCTGAGTTTAGATGTTAGTGATTTTTGTGCACATCTACTCTTTGTATGTGTTTAGATATCTCAACCATTATTTATGACATCAGAAACCTTGTAGTCGTGAGATGTGAGTATTATTTGTGTTGTTTCTGTAATGTGTGACTGGTGTTTATGGATTATCATAGGTTTGAAGAACTTGCGGTAAAGGATAGAATGGCAGCTCTGCAGTATCTACAAACTTCACTCTCAGAAATTATTGATCATGAAGATTCAGAACAAACTAAAGAGGTAATATATGTTCAATATTTTATAATAAAAGACCAAAAATTTGGGAGGGTGAAACTAACATTATAAACTGTTCGTAACTTAATAGACATCTGCAAACCAAATTTTTTGAGTCTGAATTGAATCTTAGCATCACAATTTGTGGTTCCTGTCCCTATACCAGCGTTAGTTGATGGCAATAAATAATTTGTTAATTAATTAAGAAGAAAAACAGAACTGGTGGATGCTGGCATACTCAATTTTAGAGCATCAGATTTTTTTTAGCAAGATTCCTTTGTTTCATATAGCTTTACTAAAATACTTTGGCAGGTAAGAAAAAAATGTGTGAAATAGAATCTGGTTTCAAATGCCAATTTGATCGAGGAGTTTCACCCTTTCTCCTTTGATTAAAAAACTGTCACAGTTTACAAGAAAATCTTTAAAAAAATGTCATAAACCCGAGATTTCGAACTGTTTGCAAAGTGGGAGGGGGCAATTCCAAGAAGAGACAAACTCGATCTTGTCTTTTTGCCGCTTGAAGACTTGTCATGGCCCGCCCTGATTTGCATCTCAGTATTAAACATGTCGGCATGATTGAAGCTTATATTATGTACTAAAATAATAACAAAAAGAACAATCTTTAATTTAAAAACAAAGGTTTCAAACACTAAACGCAATGAAGGAATGTATTACAAAACAAATAATACAGCACATTCACTCTCTCTTATATACAATATGCTGATGTCAAAAGAATACAATATTGGGCAGTTAGATTACTGCACTCAAGTTTCTTGAATATACCGCAGCGCTGCTATTTGCATTGCATGTAGCGGCAACTGTCCACACTTTCTCATTTCTATATGCTACGTTATGACTGTGGCTTGATGGTCCTGGATCTCCACAGTTGCTGAGTGAGGCCATTTATCTGTTGGAATGCTGGACTGTAGTTATGTCCTCTCTTGTAACACAAAGTCCAAGATGTCATAGAACTAACAAGCAAGCAGTCTTTCAACGGACACATGGAACTACAGATGAATCATAGTAACATCTTACCTAGGGCTATATACAGGACTCTCTCAAACTTCCTACTGCTGCGTGCATAAACAGACATCAGCCAACACTATCACTTTCGTGGCCAACCTGTATATGACTATAATGGCTTTGCAAATGAAATGTTGTCGGCACGGAATGACTTTATTTGTCCGATCTATAGTTTTATAGTGATCGTATAGGGGCTGCATTGTTGGTTAAAATAATAAAACTTCACTTATTTACTATTCACTTGCACCAATTCTTTAGCTAAATCATATATTTAAATTACTACTTATTATATTGGTTAGCTTCTAGTATTTCAGTCTATATACATCACACATCGTGGTTAGTGCGAGAGTGGCCGTCAACAGATTTAAGATAAATTCACACAATATAAATTGCTTTACCCTTGATGTAATATAACTACTGTTAGCTATCATGCCTGATTCTTTTTTATTAAAATAATTAGATCAGCGGCGACTAACCGAGCAGCTAACGCAAGGTGTCGTTAAATAATTTATAAAAACATGACATCCCAGAGTTGACTTGGGAGCATCCTTGGCGCAAACCTGGCAAGTCACAAGAATCTGATCGACTCAACTGATATTTTTTTTAAATATCAGGAAAACACCTCCAGCAAGAACAAAGTATCCTAACTGTCCGCCAGACCTTTAGCGGTTCCATACAATGGAAGAAAACTACCCCCCCTAACAGCTTTTAGGAAGCTATTACCAGACCTTTAGCGGTTCCATACAATGGAAGAAAACTACCCCCCCCTAACAGCTTTTAGGAAGCTATTGTTGGACCGACAAAGACGCTCACAATATTCCTTAGCAACTTGCAATCCCCGTTACTGTCTACAAGGTTGCTAAAAACAGTGTTAGTAAAGAATTGCAGCACTGCGGCCAGCATTACCTTACATTCAAAAATAATCTTTTCCTCTATTGTAGTACTTACCATCCTAGTGACAAAATGAGTCTCACAATGTGAAATTGCCTTGAGTGTGTGAGTGAGTACCTTGTTCAGATTAGGGTTAGCAATTAGTTATAAATGTGTGTGACTAGTTCCAGCTGCTGGCATCAGTGTTGTTCCAAGAACAGGACGAGAAAGAAACCCCACTGGGGGCAGGACACAGTGTCGATGAGTCAGGCTGTCATCATCGGCGCTCGCAGTTGTTTGACCAACTCATCGAGTTCTTCCCCAGTTTTATGTCGCAGCCCAAGGCAAATCTTATTGACCTCATTTCGTTGTGATCACACGCTCTTTCTTGCCACTCTAGTAAATAACCTCAAAATACTCAAAGATATCAAATCAATATTTTACATAAAATAATTTCATTTTTAATGTTTCCTTTTCATAATCTATCTTAATTTTCAAAGAACATTGTAAACAAATGATTGAAACCCTAGGTATTTTACAATCGTTAGTTATAGTCTTTATTGTGAATATGTTGTATGATTGTAAATAATGTACAGATTTTTTTGGTTAGTATTTGATACTAATCAATCAGGTAAAATTTGTAACATATCCAGGGATTGAAAAAAATGTTTTTCTCTTTGACTGTACAGTTGGCATCAAATAAATTGTACCACCTGTTTTCTTGATTATAAAAGTGTATCTTTATGTTAACAGTACCTGTAGTCTATTTATATATTTAATTTACAATATTGAAAATAAGATGATGCAATATAAATAAACACTTCTGGTTTTTCATTCAAAATTTCAAGTATGTATCTTTATCAAAATCTAAATCTGGTTCGCAATTATTTTAAATTTTCTTTTGCGCTATGCACCCCTTTCCATCATATGTCATTAATTACTCCCCCCCATGAAGGTTTGACTCAAAAGTTTCATTCTCAATAACATGCATAGAAGATCTCTCATTTTTTTTCTAAATTAGTACATTATACTTGGATTGTTTTTATTGTGAAGTTTTACAGATTTATTAATAAAAGATAAGGGTGTGCGAAGCTTCGAAACTTCGCCAGTAAAAACACAGACAGCTAAAATACTAGATTTATGTTCATTTATAGCCATTCTGAGTTGTTTTGTACAGTATAGATTAATATTTGTATTAAATAATTTGAAGAAATTTAATTGCATGTTGTGATAAAGTGATTTGTCAGAGTAGGATGAAATATAACAAACAATTGTATAATAGAACATTTTACAAGTAATTTAAATAACCACAATATAATATTCTATCTTCGATTCAGCTTAGAGAATGTTTCATATATTTGATTCAAGTTCGCTTTGAATTTTAAAAGTGGACTTTCCACACCCCTAACAAAAGAAAATGTTGATTTATGAAAACTTTCAAAGTTTTTTTTTCAGTAAACAATTATTTTAACAGATTAAACATTTTAAGCATACTTAAATAAACAAAGAGTTCAATAGAATGCAAGATATTACAATTTACTTTATTCAGATAGTGATTAAATTTTATGCGATCTACACGAAGGAGTTCTTAAAAGGGCACAACACAAGTAACTTTCAACCTCTAATCCACTTCATTTCATTTCCAACTGAGTATAAAAAAAAGCCCAGCGACTAACAACGAAGTGTCGACACAAATTTAAAGTAATGGTGTGGTAAACCCAAAATCCAGGGCTCAATTCTTGTGTCAACTACACATGAGGCATTCGCCGAATGGCAAATATTCGCCTCTTCACGAACCACTTGCCAAACAGTTTGTTCAATCACGAGCACACCTCTACACACATGTGCTTATTTGCCGAACCTCAGAGTCGCTATAGAATCAAGAAGTTGTGGTCGAGAACAGAAGATTCATGCCAAACTTGTAGGATGAGATAGACAATTAAAGCTGTGACCCACAAATTGCTGTAACAGCATATTAAAATTTGCCATCTTCTCAAATGCAAACCAGTTTGGCATGTAAACATCGTTTGCACCCGAGCTACTTCTACTTTCTGTAACGTTATTTAGACATTGTCTGAGCGTTGCCACTAAGGAATCTCTCTTATTCTTAATATTGTTAATAGAACAATCAAAGCTAAATTGTTATTGAGTACGCTTTCAGCAATCATAAATTTCATTCCTATTATGTAAATAATGGTCTGGAGTCCATATAGCAGTTTCATTTTCTTAAAGGTAACAAGTCGTTGGACCACTCCATTTCCACAGTATAATACCACAATACACTACTGACAAACCAAGACACAAATGTGTGTATGGGGCAGAAGTTCGAGATAAGGCGACTAGTTCGAGACCTTTGATTGCCGACAACTGACGGGAAATGTTTGGGGTTCAGTTAGTGATGACTTATGTTCGTAGAATACCAAACATTCATCATAACTCACCCATTCACACTATGAGGTATTCGCTGAATGCTGTATGTGTAGCACCGCTGGCTTAGTAAGAGTCCCTTGAAGAAGCTTTAGTTTTAAAACTATAAATACATGTTAATACAATATAATTAAAAGCCTTATCCTATAACCAATTAACTGGGAAATTAGATAGAAAACTATTTTTGAACCAGAAAGTGCATTCAAGTACAGCTTTCTCCTCTCCTCAAATGATAATGAAATTAGGGTAAGTGAAATGGTTGTTTGGAATATGCTACATTATTTTATTTTTTTAAATATAGAAACATTTCAATGAAGGCTAGAGCAAACTATCGTGTGGTGTGGTACTGTGGTGTGACATCTGGTTCAGGCTGAGTCATTATTTAAGTTTCACATCACCAGTAAGGAGGGGTGCTAATTAAAATATAATCTGTCAAAACTAGGATTATTATTTATTAGGTAGGATAAGATAACCATATTTCCTATAGATATATTTAACAAATATACAACTATTAATACTTTTAAAGAAATTACAAAAACTATGTACATTATCTGAATTTTGAAAAAAATATTTTTTTCAAAGAGAATAATAATGGTGGGTTGTATATTATAAATTGTGATGTAGACCATAGCCACCCTTTATACTAGAAATGTACATGTGTTATATATAGAAAAATAACCAATAACATGTTTTCTATTATATGGAAAACGTTACATAAACACTCAGCCACACTATAAGAAATGATACATTTTAACACACTATTAAATTGAGGAATAAAACATATAACCATACCGTTAAATTATGAGAAATAATACATAAAACAAATAAGGGGGAGTAACACAACATCAACATTGGCTGCAATAATATTTTAACAGGAAATGTTTTATATCTTTTTAAGTTGCCTTTGCTTTTGAATTTGTGCACAATGAACAAATAAAATAATCTTGATCTAGTGAAAAATGGTATGAGGTAAAGGTAATTTTAGAAATAAAGTTTCAGTTGACTACTATTATGCAGTGTGTTCTCAATATCGTGTTTGAAATTGCCAATAAATGTAAAACTCAGGAAACTCTATGGTTTAAAAAAGGAGGAGGTTAAATAATGATACATTACACCCCCTTTACTCATCACGATACATTGTTAGGGTAGTAATTTTCTTACAGGTTACCATGAGCAGGACATGCAGAGCAAATGGATGAATCTAGCTAGAACTGTGTTCAAGGTACTGACTGGTAAACCAAATGGGAAGAAACCAGTGGGAAGACCTAGATGCATATGAGATGATTGCATTAGAATGGAGTAATGAGGTGGACTGGATTGAACTAGCTAAAAATAAAGTGTAAATAGAGTGTAATTAGATGAACTGCATAAAACTAGCTTAAGGTAGGGATAGGGTGTCATGAAGTGAATTGGATAGAACTATCTCAAGATAGGGATAGGGTGTAATGAGGTAGACTGGATAGAACTAGTTTATGATAGGAATAGGTGGCATACTAGATAGAACTAGCTCAAGATAGGGATAAGGTGTAATGAGGTAAATTGGATAGAACTAGTTCATGATAGGGATAGGTGGCATACTTTTGTAAGTGCGGCAATTAACTTTTTGAGTTCCTAATTTCATAAAGTAAGTTGATGTATGAGTGGTAAATAAAAAGTGTATATCATATTTTACTTAAGGTCACCTTACTAAACGCTCTCCTTATGGTCCTTGTAGTCCCATGATATTTTAAGTACTATATACAAACTCTGTAACTCTAGTTGGCTGGAACAAATAAAAAGTATATTTATATATATAGATATATATATTCAGTTTTTTTTAATGCAAATTGTCTCGAACTGGACTTCCATGCTTTATAAATATAAACATGTTATTTCAGATTTAAAAAACTCTTTTGAAACTAGTTTTTCAAACGTTTACAATTAAAAGAAAAATGTTAAACTTTTCACCAACCCTTTCTCAATTTCTATTGAGAAAATTGTTTTCTACATTTAAAAAAAAATCATGGTGTACAGATTTAAATTATTGATATTCAGAACAATGCTGCAATTCACAGCATGTACAAGCAAAGAAGTACTTGAGAATCCATCCAGCCAAGAATTTTCCATATTCTGGAAATGCCTTTCTCATGCTAGTTTCAAAAAAAAAAAAATGGCTTCGAGCTATACTTGAAGGTAAATTCAACGTACCCGTACAAAACAGAGAACAATTTCCTTAACTTGGCATTCACTTAATGACAGACGCAAATATTGATACTGAAATCCAACACCACTTAAAATGTGCTTACGCAGCTTTTGGACGGTTGCGAGAAAATCTCTCTGACAACCATAATATCAGAACTCAGACCAAACTGTCTGTGTACCAAACTATTATGATACCAACTTACTTATGGGTGCAAAGCTTGGACCACCTACAGAAGGCATCTAAAATGCCTGGAGAGGTACCATCAGCATTGTGTTAGGAGAATTCTCAGAGTGAACTGGCAAGACCGGCATACTAATATCATTGTCTTAGAAGAAGCCAATACCACCAGTATTGAAGCGTTGACCATTACGCACCAACTCCGATGGTCAGGCCACATTGTTTGCATGCCCAAAATTCAACTCCCAAAGCAGATCATGTAGGCCTATACACAATTGAAGAGTGGCCAACAAAAGCTTAGGGGAACAACACAAACGTACAAGGACGTTCTTAAGTTCAACATGAAGAAGTGCATAACCCACATTGACAACTTAGGCGCCACCCCGGCCAATCGCTATGCATGGCATCGGCTTGTCCACGAAGGCCAACAACACTTTGAACAACAATGACAAAGACACCAATCTGACAAGTGCAATAAAAGGAAAGAACGAATGCATCATAGGAGAGTCAATCCTCAACAGCCAGTGGTTAACGGAGATATATGTCAAAACTGGGAGAATCTGTAACTCCAGTAATGGTCTTTACAGCCACCTAAGAACCCACAATCTCAACTGATAATATCCATAGAAAACAATCATAGTCGTGAGCGAGTGATAGCCCATCACATCTGTGAGCAAATATTTTCAATTATTAACTTGGATAACAATAAGTACCATTTGACTTTAACTGATAAGCATCTAAGAAAACACATGCTTGCTTCTTCCACAACAAATCCAAACATTATGGAACTTATGAATGTCAGAGCGCCATAAATCTCACTAAAAACTGAAATGTTAAGCCTATATTATTAGAAATTATTGTGGTTTCTACTAGAATTTAGTTGTCTTACTATTATTATTACTATTAGCACCGCATATTACTATCCTTTCGGATTATATGCACTTACGCTAATGTGTAAAGGTAGGGTGATTGTGAAATGAAATGGAGGACCTATAGTTTAACGTGGGGTCCAAACCACAGTGGAGGCCTGGCATTTCACACATTCACAAGTTGTGATTAATACACGTCTTGTCAGAGGTGAAGGAAGGGTTTGGCAATCAAGATAAATCTGTGCCGGGACTGAGTATTGAACCCCAGACCACCAACACAGAAATCTGACACCTTACCCCTAGACCACCAGGTCACAAGTTATTAATAATGTCATTAATTACAATTAATAAAACATACAATTATAGCGGAGTTAAGCCTATGGATAATTTTTGGAATATATATTTTTGAAACATTATAAATATTATTAAAATGGTTTTGCTTTGTTTTTGTTATCAATTTTGTTTCTGTTATATTATTTGAAAACTAAAACTAAAATAACCAAACTCATAATACAATCAGGAATAAAAATATACATTTACAAACAAAATTAAAACGTTTTAAATAAGACTAAAAAATTAGTTGTATTTTTTGAAAGATAATAGGGGTACTAAGGTTAGATTATAGATTTTTGGGTGGAGAGGCAGGCTCAATATTCCTAGCGCAAATAGAAACATGCCAGAAAAGGGTTGGCCACAATTGTTCTCAACACTTCCTGTAGTCATCCCTGACCTCATTAAATTGTACTTCCAAATCATCCTTTTCCGAAACCAACCCCACAGTCCTTATATAAGTTCCATACAATGTTATCCGCTCCTATTAAGTAGGTAGCCTACCAGAGAGTGCCTAACCTCTCAAAGCTGATTTCCAACTGAAAGTTTATGGGGGATTGTGGTTTCTTCCTTTAGACACTTACACTTATATATCTCTTATTTGTCTGAATACAGACATGACCTACACTCATGTCTGTATTCAGACAAATAAGAGATATATAGGTGTAAGTGTTTAAAGGAAGAAACCACAATCATCCATAAACTTTCAGTCAAGCTGGTACTTTCTTAAAAGCCTGGGTGATTGATCGAGAAGCTGTCAGGAAGAGATTAAGTGGAAATACCTCAGGTATTTTCTCCTGGCTATTAACACATCAACTACCAACATATAAACCAAAGAGTTTTGTTGCATCCAGTTATAGCTACCACGGCAAGATCAGACTTAACCAACTTTACCTTAGGAGTCAACTCAAGTGTCTACTTTCTTGTCAACATATTAAAAGTAGCTATAGATATTGATTCAATTTAGAAATCAATCTCTCTTGTTTAAGCTATCAATTTCTATTTACTTTCTCAAAAATTGATATTTAGCAACAACAAACACTATTACAGCTGGGAGCTCTTATTACATACAAAAATAAAAATAAAACCAGTAAAGTGGAGAGATTGGATTAGTAATAAAAATTATCTAAGAAAATCAAATAAAAAGAGAACCAATCTGATGGTGACTATACAAAGAAAGGGCAACTAGATATGCCACTTTATAAGAGTAGTATTGTATTGTTATGTCATTGAAGTTGATCTTCAAATGGAATCCAAGAGTTGTAAAAGAAGTAAGTCCCTGCATATGAAGAAATGTGAACATTTTAAAACACTGAAACTTACATATAGTTTTTAATCTTAGTAAAATGTATTAATTTTAAATTTTAAATTAAACCTATATATGAGATTAATAATTATTGGTGTTAACTTTGTAATTTACAGTAACCAAAACCTAAACAAAACAGCTACCTATTCAAATTGTTATCAAGATAATTATCTAGGCCTGAGCTAAGTTATAAATATTCTAAGGTCTTGTCATGAGAGATAACAAACTTTAATATATGTTTAATAATGTGTCTCGAACTTTGCAAAACAAAATAGGTCCTAGATATAATAAAGCAGTGACAGTAATCTGTTTAATACACTATTGGTCCTAACAATAGGCTTTGTTTGGGGTCATTTATTTTAAAAGTTCTAGAAACAAATTACATTATTATGATGTATGCACAATTTTTAGGTAGGCTATTTGCATTTTTGTGAGTGTCTCCTCATGATAAGATAATAAAAACACTCGAGATATTAAAATGATTGGTAACTCAAAAGCATTGATACAAAAGATTCACGATCAAGTCAGCATGGCTTAACATCAAAATGAATTCTCACAATTATCTATGTACACTAATGTATGAAAATGCCCTTTTTAACAGTATAAAAAGTGTATAAATAAAATCTATAAAATGGGTCTGTAAAAAACGTGTTAGTTCATGCTTTTTTTATATAATAAACTTGTGAAAAAAGTTTTATAAGCAGCTACACAACAAAACAATAGCAATAATCGGTCTAAAATGTGTTTAAAGTAAAATGGTGATTGGATAAAAACATAAAGAATTATAAAACACCTTTAAAATACATTACCATGATTATTATGAGTAAAAAACTAGATATTGGTATTTTGAGGCACTTAATACAACTAGATGGTTAGTCTGTTAGTCTGATAACAGTGAATATAAAAAACAATACATCCCGCCATCACTCGTCTCTAGTTGGTTGTAAATCACTCTCTGGGAGTTGAATGACTCATGTAACTCACCTGGTCCCAACAGGACAAGTTTTACAACTCCCCCATCGCAACTATAATGTTGGAAAGAGCAGTTCTAGCATCACTCTCCTGAAATACTTGCAGTACTTCCATAGCTTTCTGTGAATGCTCCTTCTGAAGTTGTTTGGTACGAGCCAGACCAGGGCCTTCTGTCACTACAGTATAAATCTTGGAGTAGTCGACATTATGCACAGACTCCAACCCTTTGTCAATCTCCACAAACAAGCTTGGATCGTGCTCCAGGTGGAACATGACAGGAGCAGACGTCAGGCTGAACGGAGTGCCAGGCATATAATGTGATCCGACAGTGAAGGGCTCCAAGTCTAAACATGCCTGCCAAGCTAAAGCAAGATGTTTACCAAACTTGTAGCCTTGATCTTGAAGCTCTGCTCCGTGTCCTGCTAGTTTCAATGTTCCTTGGCACGACTTTCCCAACAAACTGCCTGCTGACAAAACGTTTCTCTGAGTCCATTCTTCCAAAGCACTAGATTCCTGGAAAGAAGGTAACGGGTTGTTTTGCTTGTCACGCCGACCAACAAACTCTCCTTCAGCCAGATCGCGCACGGCGCTGCTCATCAGTTCTACCAGATCTTGATTGCGTAGAGATGCAAGCTCCATACAAGAGTTGGCCAAAAGATAATCCCCGCTTAGCAAAGCAATTTTGTTTCCAAATGTCATGTCATTGAGGACAGCAGTCTCTGGATACAATCCAGGGTAGATGTTGACCAATCCTTTGTGCACCAGGTGACTTGTTCGGATCATCTCCGTCACCTCTGCGAGGGCACGTTGGCTGTGTAATACTCCAGCTGCCTTATCTTCTTCCATCTCCTCCACATTGATATGTCCTGCAGCTTTTGAGATAAGCAGGACAATGAGGCCCCATGCTTGCATGTAGTTACGGCCATTGTAAAGTAAACTTTTAGCAGTTTTCAACAATGGATGATTGGAGCCCACTAGTTTGCGCAAGTGAAGTGCAACATTTGCAATTTCATCACTTAGTAACCATCTTAAACTAAGAAATGAGGTTGGATAGCCAACAATCTTTTCAGCCTCAGAAACAGCTTTATTCCAATCTGGCTTTTGGCTGTGAGCCAACTCCCCAGCTACTGCATAGTTTCTTTCACTAGTGTGTAAGCGTTTTAAATTGTTAGTACCACATATTTGAATAAATTTAGATGAAGAAGATATATCTGAACACTTTAATAATAATGAAACTGCATCGAATTTCCTAAACAACTTGTGGTAGATTACAACAACATTCAAAGACATTTTATGAGTTCTTATACACAAAAGTGAAGACAAGTATGTCACTCAACAAAATGAGAATAAGTGTCACGACCTGTTTACTACAGTGAAAGTTAGCTATATGCTTACATTACATGTCAATGACAAGGATTTCTTTGCTTTCACATTTTAGCATATATGTTACTAAATATAATAGGAGGGCACATCTATAGAATACATTTTTTTAAAGTGGTGTTTAAGGTATTTCCAATAAAACAAATTTACAAATAAATCGGCAAAATAACTTTAAGGTGAAAGGGAAAAAAAAAAATAGATATAAATACCTTTGTAATTTGATTGGCGGGGCATTGATGATATTTCTTTAAGCGAGTGTACTAAACAGTGTTGCCAACAAATACTGTCAAGTATACGGTCAAAACTTGAATGGATAAACTTCCCGCTGGGATATCAATAAAGTAGAGCCTGATCGCCTAATACCCGTATCACACGACACTAGCTCGTACTTGAAATCCAGCACGTCATCATTTAGCGTCTTGTGAATCAGAAAAAGTATACTGGTTCTGACTCTTGGTACTGGCTACCATACTAGTTGTGAGGATAGAACAGGCGCTATTTTCGTACTAGTTCCGACACTAGTTTCTGTAATACGACCAATCAATGCGCGCTGAGACTGTGTGTAGAAAAATGGTAGAAATGGCGCCAACATGGTCATCAGATGTGATTTTGTTGTTGGCAGAAAATTATTCTAAGCATTCTTGTTTATATAATACCAAATTGCCACATTATGACAATACCTAGATTTAATATATATTTAATTAAAAACAGGTCACCTAAAAACGACAAACTGTGTTACTGACTCAATTTTAATCTAAATAAACTTGATAGTATACCAACCTTGGGTGGTTGTCTTTTAGAATGTAAAGTGCGCGTAGGCCTAAAAAAAAAAGAACATTTGTGTATCAAAGATACTGTACTTGGACACCCATGGGCTCAGGGGCCTCTGACCACATCGTAAATAAATGAATACAAATCTAGAGCGACACTAAACTTTAGCGTCACCCCGAATGTATCCTACCTGACTTCCGAATGTATAATTTTTAACATCACGCGACCATTATTTCGTCTTTACAGACATTTCCGTGTCCCTACGCTCCCGCTCATAGTTTTCAATATCATCATTAATAATTAATGCAGCTGCTACATCCAAAATTAATCCCTGACGTTCCGTAAATATTTGCACTAGAGCCTAGTACCAAACTAGCAGCGTGTGAATACTATAGTCCCGTTCTATTTTACTAGCTAGTATACAGATGTCTAGATGCTAGATAGCACACTTGATTTCTAGTACAAGCAAGTGTCGTGTGATAGTAGCATAATGTGTAATTCTTTTAAAAACATGGGTTCCAACGGCTAGTAAATAGAATAAAAGTGTAGGCTACTTTAAATTTGAGTCAATACATGCTCAAAGCATACACGCCTGTCATAAACGCTGAAGCAATACATATTGTTGCAAATTGATAGGTACTTATTCTAAGAATTTCATTATACAAAAGGAGAGATAACAGCATAGTGTTTTTACTGTGTCCATCGGTCTTTATAGCTCGTTCGGGATTTTTGCATATTTACGATAAAAAAATTAGTAAGATAGACGTTAGAGCAAGTATACCTGCATTTGCGTGGAAATAGTGAGAGACAAATTTGTGAAAAAATATCCTCAGTCCACCCAATCTGGATTTGACATCGATCTCCCCGTCACCAACAATCCAGTCTAATGAATCTTAAATAATTCAGACAACAATTTTAGAATCCGCTTGAATGGAACAGAAAATACAAAGGACCGCTTCATCTGAGTATACTCTACTTTCTTCGAAGGACATTCTATTTGTAACCAAGATATATTGATTTGATTTTTATTTGAGATTTTGGACCTTTATGTTTACTCCAACCTCTCCATAGATAAGGGATACTTCTCTATCATTAACTTCTTGGATAATGCCTCTAGCTAATATGAATAAAGTGATGGGACCGCAACTTCTTTGAACGTTCCAGTCATAAAAGTACAATCTATTGGTAATTCGGGGAGATAGTTCTGACAGTTCTTCAAAGTTTTGATCCTTGGTTTTTTTCTCTTTCCTTCCATTTATACATAATCAGAACCATGGCCGTAGCCAGCCAATAATTTCAGGGAGGTTTGGTGGCCACAGCCCCCAATTGCTGGAGGCTAAAAGAAATTATAAATGATTAACAGTTCTAGAAGATATGTGAAGTGTTTTTTATGGCAACATAACCCCCTAACCACTAGAGGCTATGACAAATTCTAAATATTAAACACCTATAGAAACTCCCTAATGTGTTTTATGTCAACATAGACCCCTAACTACCGGAGGTTAGGACAAATTCTAACTACTAAACTCCTCTATAATCTCTCTAAGATGTTGTTTTATGGCAACATAGCCCCCTAACTGCTGGAGGCTGGGAAAAATCTATATACTTATACACCTATAGAAGCTCTCTGAAGTGTTTTTATGGTAACATAATCCCTTACTACTGAAGGCTAGGAAAGATTATGAATATTAATTTATAGAAACTATTAAAGTTTTTTTTATGGCAACATAACACCATAACTCCTGATGGCTAGAAAATATTATATATAAATTATATATATTAAACACCTCTAAAAGTTATCTGAAGTGTTTTTTTCATGGCAACACAGACCCCTGATTTGTACTTGTACCTTAATTTTCATATTGTTTGAACCATAAATAAAGCCACATATATTTTGTTTATAAAATTGGGATGAAGGGGAGGGGGCGGGGTTGAACCCCTAAAAACCCCTGACTGCGGCCTTGAAACTAGCTCTTTTAATTCACCGTTGAGGAAAGAATCTACTACATACATATTATCTACAGTTAGATGACCCACCTCGGTGGCGTAGTTAGCTAACGCACTTATTTCGTGTTGAGCTAGACTGCTGAGGACGATGAGATAGAAGTTTGAATCTCAGTCGGCTAAACTGGGGTGGTTTACTTAATGTGGTGGTCTATCTTGAGCTCAAATTGGCCCGCCACATTAAATATTTTCTAAATGGGCCGGCTACGCAGCACAAATGATCATGTTCGGGCACATATAAACACAACTAGATCACAAACGATTAGATAAAAAAAATATATATTTTTTCCAACAATGTGGTGGGTCAACTTGAGTCACGTCTTAAGTAACGTATTCTTCCGACCTCCACGCCACCATTTACGCTTCGAATACTTGAATTTTGGAATGACTTCTTCTTTTGTTCTTAAAAAATGACCAAATGTATCTCTAGAAAAATCGTCAATAATATTGTAAACATGTATCTTGCACTCCCATTAGATTTCTCACTCATGGGTACACACAGATCAGAGTGGACAAGCTGAATAAGTTCTGTGACACAGTCAGGCTTCTTGCTTCTGGTAAAGAGCTCTCTAAATTGTTTTCCTTAAATACATTGGATACACGTGGACGCTTCTCCTGTAAAATGTGCTCCAGGTTACGGCGCCAACGTTCTTATGAATTTTTTTATTGACACCCCATTAGCACTTTTAGTCATATTCGAAATAAAAAATAGTTTAAGAGCGAGCCTACCACCTATGTCTAGACTATAAAGACAATCTTTTTTCCTAACACTAGCTAAAATTCTACCATTGATTGTACACTCTTTTGACGAAAAATTAACTACTAGACCTTTTTTCACCATTCACTGTAATTGACTGATAGCCAGTTCAAACTCAAGTTTGTTACAAAGATTACGTAATCAGATATTTAAGTTTCTGATTATTAATATTTATCGTAACATTTTCATGGCCTTCACTTTTAAGCTTCTAATTGTTTTCTATTGTAACTTCAAGACCTGTTGATTCATCATTGAAATCAGAAAGCCAATCTTTACGCATCGTCATGTGTGCGGTAGTTGCATAGTCTACATACCAATGTTCAGAAATTGCTTTAACCACCATAGCAGTAAATAAACACCAATTATTTCTGCCCTTTTAATTTTGGTTGCCACTAGATTGCGACCGGTTACCTTAAGGTGCGTTTTTCTCATGTTTTGAGCGTCCAAAAGCTCCAGGTCCAAGTTTGTGACATGTAAAACACTTAGAAACATATTTTTTCTTTTCTTGCTTACTATTTCTTTTATTTATTTTGGAAAAGAAAGCAGTATCAGAATCCAATTTATAGTTTTCATGTCTCAAATTGTTGAATAAATAAATTCTGTTGTTTGAAAGACAGTCTGTTTATTTATTGTACATAACGTACTTTTAGATGGAGATGAACTTTGATCTTACGTGGATACAGACAAGGGACATAAAGAGACAGAACGTACGGTAAGTCACGGAACATTAAAGTGTGTTAGTAATTAGATATTAGTTATCCACAAAGTGTGTATTCACTTGATACGTCCAATAGGTGGCAGCACCAGATATGCCCAGTGAAATAAATCTGATTCCGAATTGATGCATCAACACACGTTCTCTTGAAGAAGTTTTGCTTTTAAAAGTTCACTACTTATTTTTGCTCCTGAACTTTCTAACGCCATAACCATCGAGCCAAAATAATTAGGCAAACCACTCTACATAATAATTGCAAGAAATTCATCCTTATATCTCCAAGTTGTTAGGTGGTAGACATGATCTTATTTACATAGCCTTCTATAGACTTAAAATTCTCTAATTCCATTCCAAAATGGTTTTTGAGAAGGCGGAGGTGCCCTACGAGTCCTTTGTCCTTGTATGATTTTTTAAGATTATCGCAAGCATCTATAGCAGTTTTGGCGTTCCTAACATAAGAATATCAATTAAGATGGTTTTATCATTAAATAAATTTGAGCTCTTGCTTATCGCATATTTTACTGTAAACTTCAGTTTATTTTAGTAATAAAAATAATCAATCTCCATAAATAAGATCTAAAGTAATCTGAGTTAATTAAAAATAACCCGCTTCTAGTGTTGCATAGTCTAACTTGTTACTCTAGTCTTGAACTGAATTACCGGTGACAGTATAGACTATATAATTATGATCAAAAACAATGTTTACTTTAGCCTTCTTTAATAGAGAACCGAATGGACTAAAAATTATCTCGCGTTGCCTAAGAGAAAAAAGTATGTTCCATTTGCTCCTGGCTTATGCTTAGCTGTACTTATCACATGTGTAGAATTGTTTCCATAACTCAACACTATCAAAAGTATTAAGATATGTAATACAAGTAGACTTAACTAAAATATTATCTATATTTACGGTAAAGGGTCAAACTAAAATTCAAATAGATAAGTTTTAAAATTATTTTAAATGATATAATTTCATCTTTAAGGTTTTATAAATTTATTTTAAAAACGATTGAAGTTTACTGTAACTATGATCTACGACTAACAGTCATCTGCTCGGCTGCTCCCTGACTGCTCCCGAAAATGGATTTCTGTCACTCCAGATGAGAGCCACTCATATGCCGTAGTGTTTGATTTATTTACGGTATTGTTTTCTAAAATAACTTATAAAACCATGCATCAACGTTGTTGTTGTTTGATAATTTCTCGATCAACTATAATTGTTAGGTAGCCTTGAAATTAATTATCAAATGAACATGGCATCTTCAGGTTCAGTTAAACGACAAGATTCAACAACTGAAGATTTAAAACAAGAAATAGAGCGGCTTAGTCGAGAATTGGACCAAGCCAGTAGCGAAAAAATTCAATCTGCACAGTATGGGCTAGTTCTTTTAGAAGAGAAAGAGGCTTT
Source organism: Timema californicum (assembly GCA_902141385.1). NCBI lineage: Eukaryota > Metazoa > Arthropoda > Insecta > Phasmatodea > Timematidae > Timema > Timema californicum. The sequence goes on from CABFOW010001856.1 coordinate 79,027, forward strand.
ACAGTTGAAATGCGAAGAGTTTGAAACACTTTACGAGAACTCCAAACATGAACTTGAAATAACTCAAGAGGTTAGTCATTAAAATAACATATTTCCCAAACTTGTAATTGTACTTGTGTTTTAAAACTACCTACCAAAATGTTATCCTGAACTGAGCTAATTTAACTTTAATTGTGTCAACAAATTATAAAAAAGCGAAGTAGAGGACTTCTCATTTGACAGCTGGGTAAGAAATTGTCCAAGGTCTATTGCTGATTGGGGATTTATGAATCTAGTTAACTGAGAAACTTCTTTGTATTTTTATTGCCTTGTTAAAACTATAAATAATACAATGAGTACAGTAGTTGACTGTTTATGGACCTAGTATGTAAACAATCTATTTTCGAAAAAAATATTCTCATGAAAATAACACTAGCTGACAATATACTGTAAATTGCATATGATACATGAAAGGGAAAGGCGTTAAAATATTTTGCTTCATTTATTACTTTCTTTGTGGTACTAGGAATGTGAAAGTTCATTGCTGCACTTACAATGGTACACCACCTCATTACACCCCATTTCCCTCAGAATCATTCTAATGCTATCCTCCCTTATTCTCTCTGAGGTCTTCCCTATGGTCTCGTCTCATTGGGGTTGCCAGTCAATACCTTGAACAAGATTCTTGATTCTTCTATTCACGTTTCATGTCCTGCCCACCGTAATCTATGAGATTTGATTATTCTAACAGTGTCCTGTGATTAGTACAGGGTTTGTAACTCATCATTATATATCCTCCACTCCTCAGTAGCCTATTCTCGTTTTGGACCAATTATCCTCATAATTTTTAGCAGCATGTTTTCGAACAAACAATTATATTATAAATAATTAATTTGTGAGCTGACTAAAAGACCTTGGCTGCTTTTACGACATGTTTTTCACCACTTCTTTCCACAATGTAAGCTGTGGCAACTTTGCACAGAAATAACTATAGCCTACTATAAATAAATTTATGTCCATCCTAACTTACAGGCTAACAACATTTAATTTTCTCAGGCGTGAAGGGTTAGGTTAGGTTGGGTTAGTTGATAGTTCATAACAGATAAACGATTATTTTTAACGCATTGTAGAAACAATATGTTCAATTTTATAAAATGATCTTTTAAGCTAAGTTATATTATGTTAAAAATTATAAACAAATCCAACCTACCTAACCTCCCATATCTGAGAAAATGAACTTTTAAGATAAGTGAGGTTACAAAGGCCCTACATATACTTGATGGACATTTATACCGGTTCAGAGGCTGAAGTATTTCAGGAAATGTTGAGTCTGGTTGTGAAATGGAGTCAAACTTTTATTTTCAACATTTGGTCTTAAATACTATTAACATTTTAAAAACTTTCCCTATTATTTGTCATGTGTAGTTAATAGTATTGTTCTGATAGTATTATTTTCAAAAAGACAAGGCCTAAGTTGTTTGATTCCAAAATTCACTTTTGAGTATTTGCCTAATATTACTGTATCAAAATAGAGTAAAAACTCAATCATCATTTGTTGCCTTTGAGTTTCATCTTCTTTTCAGGTTGTCACTAAGTTATACTCTAATAGAAAATATTTCTACACAATTCTATAACAAGATTTAATTGTCTAATGGACATGGAAGGTTAGGTTTCGATATATTTTGTCGAGATAAAATTCATAACATAATTCCAGGATCACGATCAACTTAACTTTAACTTAATGTAGCATTCACTGATGGTTCACTTAACTAAAGAAAACAGATGTGTGATCACAATTCACTTAACGTTACAACTCTAGCCAAACATCTTCATTCTAGAGTAGTCTATGTATTTTGATATGTGATTTGTGCTATTTGTAAAGTGATGATCTGTGAATGTTCACTGTTTTCTATCAATAAAATAAATATTTTATCATTTTACTTTTTTTTTTTCGGGCACAGATTTAATTGATTGCCAAACCCTTCCTTCACCTCTTACAAGACGTTTATTAATCACAACTTGTGAATGTGTGGAATGCTAGGCCTCCACCCTGGTTCGGATCCTACGTTAAACTGTTGGTCCTCCATTTCATCTCACAATCACCCTACCATTACACATTAGCGTGTGTATAACCCAAACGGGTAGCAAGGCCTTGTGCAAGTAATAATAATAATAATAATACACATAATAACTTTTTTGATAAATATAGTTTTCCTATTTTAGTTTAATTACTTTGTTTCAATGTCCGATCACTAGAACATAATCTAAAGAGTAGACCTTGGTCTTAAAACCAACAAATGAATTACTAAATATCCTTGTAGACCTCACTCCCATCCATAATGATTGTCTGGCTAGATTACGTAGTACCTTTCATGTAACTTTCACTTAAAGTGAAAGACCTCCCAGGACATCTCTTAAGTTAAGTGAACTGAAGGTCAATATTAATTTAACTGCATCGTGATCTCTTCAACTTAAAAATATGAGGGGAACCTTAATGTTAAGTAATGTGAAGTTAACCTTAAGTGAATGTTAATTTGGTCATGATCCCACCATAAATCCTTGGACCCTAATTTTTATAGGAATTTTCCTTTCCATGTCACCAGTTTGATCAATAAGTTTTACTTGATTTATTAACTAGAAACTTTATATAAAAGTAATTCCAATGTCTTTCTTATGGATTACTATATAGTTCCTCTTTGCTGTACATCATAAGTGACTAAGAATGTAAATACAATTGTAATATTTTGCTTCATCCAATGTGGAAACATGAGTTTCAAGTTTTCAAATAAGGTGCTTCTTATGAAAATCAAACTATAGGCCTAAACAATGATTAAAAATGCACTATAATGCTATTAAAGAAAATATGTTTTTCGGTTATTAACTACTTGAAGGGGGCCTATTTATCAGTTTTCAAATTTTCTATTTTCTTCCCGTATCTTTTATTGTATTGTGTTTATCAATATTTTAGTCCTTTGTGAGTTTTTACTGTAGGCTATGTTAAATAATTATTAGAATATGTTCAATAAGTATCTAAAAAAGGTGATAATACAAAGTAATAGACAGTACTATTGAAAACTAGTGATCATAATTAAAAGATTTTTCTGTAAAAAATTAGCGGGTTTGAAAGATAAATAAATTGATTAACATATTGATAGAGTTATATGGTTAAAACTGAAGTTGATGCCAGGAAATACGGAGTATAGTATCCATTTAAGCAAATTGAGTTATTATTTTCTAACACGGTATAGTCTTATTTATCAATATATCATGTGCTTAGTGGGATTAATAAAGATGTTCAGTAGTGTGGTTTTTTTCCCCATCATAAATCCTTTTCCAAAATAATGTGTATGTGCTTTTTAAACCCGCTTGGGTACCTACAAAAAACAACTTTGGTCTAGCTTACAAAATACTTATTTTAAAGAGATATTTTTTCTTCAAAACACAATTAAAAACCAAGTCAGACTAAAAGTTAATATCTTAACGAGAATATCATTACCAAGCCTACCCACTTTACTGATAAGTTTTATTGTTAAATGGTGAACTCTGCTACAGACGATGTATGAAATGAATTATTTAAATATTGGGGTCTTGAGCATAAACAACTTCTTTAAAACTACCATAGGGGCCCTACTTTTAATATTAATAACACTAAAACATAAAAACATTTTGCTTATCGTTATTAAGATTATTCTGGTTCTGGTAACTTACTAAACAAAATCTTCTCTAAAATTTAAATGAATGCTGTTCAGCCATATTCTTCAGTATTTAGGATTTCTTGTATTTTAAACTTAAAACTAAAATTTGGTTCCAACTTTGAACATTCTAGAGCTTGTTCTCGGAAACTAAATTATTAAATTGGAATACAATCTCCTCGTCATCAACAGTCGAGTCCATTGCTAGAGTGGTGCAGCTTAAACCATTCAACCACTGCCGAAGGTCAACTGGTGTTATATTATTTTTAAATAGAAATAAACTGCTTCATCAAGAGATACAGTAGGCATAGTACATTTTGGTAGGATATCAATGTCCAAATTTATTCAGATTATAGCTTCCCTATCTGATGGGCAAATGGCCTAAATATCAAGCTCATTTTTATAAGTTTTCTATTAATGGGGATAACAGGGTTCAAACACTGGTAGGTATCGGAATGGCGATTTTACTCAAAGGGTTTCTTACTCACTTCTCTATGCCAATGCGCATACATTTTAAATTATACATTTCTTGCCTCCACTTTATTAGTGTGGATAAATATGTATAAGAGAAATTTAGGCCTATATCACATCAATTTTTTATAAATGTTATTCAGTTTCTTAGGATACAGGCATGTAATGATGATGGGAAAATATAGGATGCCAAATCAAATGTTGAAAATGAAGTATGAAGGGAAAATACCGCAAGGGAGGCCAAGAAAGATATGGGAGGAGCAGATAAAGTGTTAGAGTGAGAGAAGAATGGAAGAAATTAAAGGATGATGAATGATGGAAAGATGGAGGAAGAGTGAGGTATTTTACTAATCTGACTCGGCCTCAGGATGGAAACAAATGATTTTTCTGGTTTCAACTTATTATTTTTCAAGATCCTCCCCCCCCCTTTTTTTTTAAACAATATTTTAAGGTTTTGGATATTTAGTAAGATTGTCATCCTTTGTCCAAATGCCAAATGTTATGTATTATTCAAACATTTTTGAAATTACATAAAGGTTAGGCCTAGTTGTTAAAGATATCAAAAATGAAAAAAACACATAATTTGGTCAATAAACTTGATTCTTAACAATATTGTAACTTAATAAACTTCTGATCAGAAGTAGGCTTACTCATCTGTTTCCAGCCTATGGCCTGATCACTTTAGTTAAATGCCTCATCTTCCTTTATCCTTCCACAGGTTCTCTCCTTTAATTTGCACTTTTTCTGATAGCTGCTCTTTATTTTTGGTCTACTTTGTTGTCTTTTTCTAGATGCTTTATATCTCCATTCTCATATATATTCTTTCCTTTTCCATCCTCTTTACATGACCATACTATCTCATTCTTGCTTACTCCGTGTGTCCCTAATATTTCTTGATAACTTCATTCGCTATCCTGTTTCTCCTGGTGACAACTAACATGCTCCTCAAAAACTCATTCCCATGGCCTCACTTTGCTAGTCTTTCTTACAATCTTTGTCCCTGTTTCTGCTGCATATGAGACCATGGGTACAAAGTATGCCCCACAAAGCACTTTCACTTCAAGGGCACTTCTCTTCTCCATAGCAGGTATTTTGTACACCTATATAGAAACTCTCCCTGCTGTCCTTTTCTCATTGGATCAGAAATACTAACATATTTTAAATTACATCCAATATTCACAAATTACTAGAGCTGGGCCGATGCCGATTATTTGCTTAGTTTTCAATTTGATACTCTCTATTGAAGGTTTGTTTTAATCAAGTCTAAATTAAGCTTTAAACTTGTTTAAAATATAGTTTATTTTATTGCTAAGACAACTGGCTGAGTCATTTAAAACAATCATAATCATAAATAACAAATTTAAACACAACTTTTATTAAAATTAATAAGGATACACACAGTTCTGTACACAAGGAGAATGCACATATTTTGTGTTTAGATAAAATACTTGGACATGTGTGAGTTAAAATTCGGCTTCTCATTGATAGTTTCATTTTTATAGGCTTACTGTTATTCTTTGTTTAAATTAAAACTGGCTCAAGAGTATAGAAAAAAGCTCTTTTTAAATGTTATTGATACATCCAAATTAACTTTACATAAAGTACATTCACTGTTGACTAGACTTTAAATTGTTATTTTAAAATACCAGCATCTTGATCTTGGGGTCGAATAAGGTTCTTTTTGTATAACTGACCAATCCAGCTGCGCTGAAGAGAGTGATGTAAATGACCCAGTTTTTGAGATTAGGTACAGTATTTGCTCACCATCTGTTTTAAGTTTTATGAAAACACAAAATAGAAATTGTGATTACACTCGAAGGAATGAATTAGATCAATTTTTTTTTGTTTCAAAATTGGTATTTAATGTTTGACCTAAGAATTTACAATAAATATAATATCCACACATTTAGAATAATTGGTATAAAGGATCGATCGATACAAGTGTCATTCATCAGATCCACCGATGATCAGATTGATAATCGGCATTGGCCCAACTATACAAATTACTATAGTCGAATTTGTTGGACTATTGAAAATATTTTAAAGCCTTGAAAACAAGAATGAAGTGAAATACAAGGATCTAAGGGCTTTATTCTTTCAAATATTTACAGTTTCTCATTCATCCACCTGAAAAATTTGGTTTGAAAATTTTAATTATATCGTCTTTGCAGGTTAAATTATTGTGAATCATTCCACATGAATACTTGATATTTTTCCGATAGGTCTTTTCAAATTTTCTAATTATTGAGATCAAAGTTATCCTGAAGGTGGTAGGTAGCCATTTGTAATGGATATTAGCAATGTTGTTTACTAAAAGTGGGTTAAAATATTATTGGTCAAGGGAAGTGCCATAAAATAGTTTTTCGACCTGATAGAAACAAAACCATATTGTTACAGTGATGCATCGTTTTGTCATGATGCCAGAATCACTTTTAACAAGAGTTTTTCTCCTCTCACATTTTATTTCTCCTGTATTCCCTTTTGTTTCACATTTCTTTTCATCCCTAATCCAAAATTCGGGAATCAAGGGTATGTCAACCATCAATTTGATTCCCTAGGGCTGGTTATAATTTGCATATTTATGGACAAAATAACACAACTTTGAAACCATACAGCTATTTCCCTTATGGATTTTTCGAATATTGGTGAAATATTGTTGAGTAGGATCTATTTACTTAACAAAAATGCAGGGTAATCGAGGTTGTTTTATAAAATGTGAAATATTTTGTCATACCATGGTTCACCTTTATTTAACCTTTTGCACATGCATTATGTAAACACATGGTGGCTATAAGCAGGTAAAACAGGGAAATGTCTGTGAAGTCAATCTAAAACAAGGAACAATAAAGGAATTTAAATATTTTTATATTACATAGTTTAAAAGAAATCTACTCCTGGTGTCAGTCCAGCCTAAGGCGATACACTCTTGTTTCATTTGATTGTCGAAAGAAAGCTTAGAATCCTGACCCAATACAATTACCTGGATTGGAGAAAGCTAGCTTTTGTACAATTAATTGTACAAGAATAATAAAGCTTGGCAGGTTGAAATGATTTTAAGGTTACAGATATAACTGCATCAAATATCATGTTAGTAATGTATAAAATGACACCTGTACATGGGAATCACACCCAGGTGGATGGATTCCTTACTAATCTGTGATTACTGACATCATTTTAACTGCCGTTTTCTTATTTTGTGCTAACGCAGGTGAATTTCTTCTTGATTACTTCCTCATCTTAACCTTTTAGATTAAGTTGTTGTCTTTTGTGTTACATGTGCAAATTAAAAAAAAACTATAATAAAACAAGAAGTTTCTGATAATAAATTACATCCATAACCCCAAAATATGTAAAAATGGTTTGATTACTACACCGCTTTAAATATATTAGTTTCTGCAATGTGCGGTTGAATAGGTTTATAATTCTACATAGTTCTGTTGTTTGTTTGAAGGCTCTAGCCAAGTTCCAGACGACTCACAAAGTAACAACCAAATCTGGAATTGAGCAAGAAGAATCTCTTCTTTCAGAGTCGGCGGCCCGTGAAACTTCTCTCAACTCACAGATACTAGAGTTGGAAAATGAGTCTAAACAGGTAATCTAATAACACTTTAGTTTTATAAATCATCTAAGTGCTGTCCACTTTCAAAGACAGACTTAGTGGGGTACCAAATACAAGATGACACCTTCCTGGACCAGAATGGAATGGGCTGGTTTCATATGCAAAACTGGCCTATTCTATTCAAATCCAGGTAGGTGTTGTCTTGTGTCTGGTTTTGAGGCTCACAAAGTCTGACCATGAATCTGTCCCAGGGTCCACTTTTCATCCCATTTAAAACATGTTTTAATAAAAAAAAGCTATGTAACTGCTAACTATAGTTTTTTCAGGGTGTGTTTATGTCTGATAGTGCATAATTCATGCATACTCTATTCAAATTTAATAGAAGGAACCTTATCTGACAATCTATTTTCACATGTTCATGCGTCAAGTCATGTGATCTGCAGCTATAACTTTTGATCGATATTATCAATACCTAGGAAATCATAATGATAATAGAGTAAAATGTTTACAAGATTGGCAGCAATAAAATGTGTTTAAGTTTCTAAATGGTTTTTATGTGAGAATTTGACCGTGCATGCCCTTCTATTACTAAGCACTCCTTATAACACATTCACACACATAATTTCTAGGTCATTATCTAAATGATGTCACTCTGTGACTAGACAAGACTAGGTAAACATAATTTTTGTTTTCTTCTAGTGGCGGCAAGAACTCGAGAGAGTGGTAAATGAGCGTGATAGAGTGCTACAAGAGAACTATGATCTGGATAAGTATAGAGAAGAAACTGAGTTGGAAAGGAAGAATCTACGACTGGAGTTGCGAGAAATAAAGTTCCGAGAAACTCGTCTTATCACAGATTACTCGGAGCTCGAGGAAGAAAACATCACTCTACAAAAACAAGTCTCTGTTCTGAAATCATCTCAGGTTAGCACAGTATTTTCATTTAGTGTTTTTAAAATTCTTTTTATTTTTCAGTCACTTTCACATCTACTTGTCCATTCATCCACTTATATAGCAGACGTGAAGGACTTTTTGTTGTTGTAATTATTGCATTGTTTTTATAAAACAATGGAGTAATTAACTTGCCCATGTCTGTCTTCACCTAACTGTTCTTCATCTTATAAGAACGATTTTAAGTTCTCAATAATTCGTTTTACTTTCTCTTGACATCTCAAAGATAAAGTATTGTGAGTGTCAAAAAAATTAAACTCGAGATTTTGAGGAATGTCGATGTTTCATGACCCCCTAAAACAAAAAATGTTTTTTTCGTAACGCTGGATGTGTGTCTGTCCCACTGTCTGTACCTCAGGCTAGAGTCAAAACTATTTTACTAATTGGGCTAAAACTTGGTATCTGGGGTTTTCATCAGGTCCCATGAGGGTTTTTGGAATTAGTTATTAACCTTAAATTTAAAGTTAGTTTACTGAAGGGCAAAAAGAGAAAACATCAACTTTCTTGAAATTTTCTTTAACTATTTTGATTAAATTTTATATCTTTACACTGTTTATTACTATAAACATGATGGGAATTCTCATTTACTCATGAAAATAACTTTGAGGGTACTTTACGTGGGGGAAATTTTCTAATCTTCATAATTTCTATGCAACTACTTGAGATACGAAATAACTTATCATTGTACTGTTTTAGTAAAATTAAAGATAATAATTTATTTGAAATATATTTTTATAGAACCAATAGTTTTTGAGCTATAAGCAAATATATATA
>CABFOW010001856.1:91802-125675 GCA_902141385.1 Timema californicum
GGGGGGCAAGATTGCTGGTACTTAAACCATTGTGTTCGGATCACTACCCCTTTACAACTAACAATTTGAAAGTGAATTGTTTCACTTGGAAGCTGTTATCATTGAGAACCACAGCTAGCAATCCTCAGTGCCCAAGGACTCAACATAAATTCCATTCACCGTAGGAATTGACTTCTGAAAGGCCTTTTTCCCTACCATAAATCTACTATATAGTAGGATATTGGTAGGAAAAAAGACCTTTCAGAGAGTAATTCCTACCGTGAATGGAATATAGCTCAAGGTGTGCAGCAAAACTTCCTAAAGGCTGAGTGTCAGGTATATATACCTTGTCTGTGGGCCAGTCTCATACATGACAACATGATTTTAAAGCAGTTTATGACGGTTATTTAAGATTATTATATACTTTGTTGCTATTTGATTTTTATTTATGCTACTAAAGTTTTAGTTACATTTAGTCATTTATTGAAACTAATAATTTATTATCTTATATCATTAGGTAAACTGTAGCTTAATTATCTTTCAACATAAATATTTTCATTTCTTGTAGATGCTACTCATATTATGTTAGTGGCATTTGATTCTTCTTCTCTGAATAGAACTGTCTTGTATTTGTCATATTATAGTCTGAACGAGAAGCTAAATATGCTTTGAAAAAAGAACTGGACCAGCGCATCAACAGTGAATCCATGTTTAACCTGAGCAATCTGGCTTTCAGCATTAGAGGTGAGAAAATGTACATTTGAAATAAAATACAGTATATGCTATTTATTAAGTATTTTATTTTACCTACAGCAGTGGTCGAATGGTAATATATAAATAATATAAAAAATAGATCAAAACACAAAATATAAACAAACAAAACGTATTTCATAAAGCGAAAAGAGGTTTTCCTTAGAAATATACATAATATATTTCCATCTAATGTGCATTTCCTGTGTGTATCCTTTATGTTATTTCATTTTTACATGTTCCTGTCTAAGTAGCCTATCATTCTTTACTAATTCCCTTGTTCTTCCTTTTGTGTGTGTGTGTTTTGGTTACCTCTTTTAGGAAGTTGCATATCACGTTACACACTCCCTCCTGATGAGTTCTGATAAAATGGAAACTAGGTCAAGGGATTGGGCGATAGCAATCAATTTTCTTCAAGAGGCAGCAATGTAAAGTGTAAAATGATTTCTTCTTTTCATTTTAAAAGCCATATTGTATTAGTGCCTTTAAGGTTAGTTAATGAAAATCTATTAATTTCTGAATCTTTTCATTTCTTATATAAAAGTTCAATTCCTAGTCAAATGAGAACAAACACTTGCATTTCATGCTTCAACTAAGAGAAATCTTTACATATGTGCATGTCCGAGGATACCATGGTGTTACCAACTTGCACATTTAGTGTGCTGCGAGAACTCATGACAAAGAATAGTGTGCCATGAACAAAAAAAAAGGTTGAGAATAATTGCTCTAACCCATTCTTAGAGTGATATACTTTCAGAATATGTAGCGATTTAAATAAAATAATATTTGTTATATGCCTAATAGCTTAATAGTTTTATATAGTGGCCGGAAAAATTTATTGACACTGGAAAACCTGGAAAAATCACGGAATTTAAAAATATAGTTTGCCTGGACACACTTGTTCACTCCTTACTTAAGAGGGTTAATTTCACTTTCAGTCCTTATTTAAGGTGGTTAATTTCCCTTTAAGTTCTAATTAGAGAGGGTTAATTTCACTTTCAATCCTTACTAAGGGGGTTAATTTCACTTTAAATCCTTATATAGGGGAGCTAGTTTTACTTTCAATCCTTATTTAAGAGGGCTAATTTAATTTTCAGTCTTTATTTAAGGGGACTAGTTTCACTTTCAATCCCTGTTAAAGGGGGTTAATTTCACTTTCAGTCCTTATTAAAGAGGGTTAGTTTCACTTTCAATACCTATTTAACAGGTCTAATTTCACTTCTGATTGAAAAGGGATAATTTCACTTTGTCCTTTCTTTTAAGAGGGTTAGTTTCACGTTCATTCCTTATATAAGAAGATTGGTTTTAGTTTCCCTTTCACTCCTTACTTAATGTTAATTTCACTTTCACTTTTTTCTTGAGACCGTTAATTTTATCTTTATTCCTCATTTAAGAAGGTTAATTTCATTTTCACTCCTTACTTAAGAGGGTGGCTACCTCTAGCTCAGGAGATGTGAGTTCATTGTGACTGTTGTGGACGAGAGGGAGTCAGATCTTATATGACAGTTATTGTGTGCAGGTATAACAAATGATGACCAGGCAATGGGCAGTGATGGAGAAGATGACTTACCTGTCCTCAAGAGGATTGAAGCAGACCTCAAGAGTGGCTCAAGTGGAGATATAAGTTCGCCAGATGGCAAGCAGGTATGGTGGATTAAACTAATGTTTCAAATATTGACATTTAATTTAGTTTCATTTTATGTGGGAAAATGTCCTACCCATGATTCACTTTGTGGGAGGGCATGAAGAAACTTAAGTCTTGAGGCTACTGGAGAAGGGTTAGGATTCCTGTCAAGTTGAGTCTGTTCATGATAGGTTTTTACCTGGTTGACATTTCATAAATCACAGGTTTAGGTTTTTGGTTGCCAACACTTGTAAAATATCACTGTTTTGTTATAAAAAGTTTTTTAATTACATGTTTTATTTTACATTTAAAATGGTGTAAACTTAAGTTTTCTCACACTTTCGTTACTTTTAATGATTTCTTTCTACCCAATCTGAAACAATATTTTAAACATAATTAAAAGTACTTATTCTTAGTTTTGGAATGTTATCTATAATGTATAATAAAGTGCATACATTAATACCTTTTAATACAGGTATCGTATCTACTTGGTAACGAGGAAATACTTGTCATTTTATGTGTGTGTATATATAGAACTATATATGTATAAATAATAAAAAATTCAATAATTATTTTATCATATTTTAAAATATTGAACTGAATAAAATATTTTTATCTATTGCGTGGATGCACCTTTGTTAAAAACTTGTTTGCCTCATGTTCAATCACATGGTTTAAATTTGTCAGTCACCATTTTGAACCAACATTTGTTTGACCTTTTCTGAAAGTGCTGTGAATAATAATTTTTTTAAGTGGAATAAAATGATATTGTGCCTGAGCTCAGATATAGATATATAATATTAGCCTAAATTCATTCATACATTAACATAATGTTTTAATTACAGTTATCCAAAGTGACAAATGTCAGCTGTTGGCATAGGAAAATACTAGGAACTATTTCTAGTAACTTTTTGAGCTATCATCCAAGTAAACTAAGGTCGTGAATGTATTATAACAATGTAGGACCTGGACTTACCATATGCAAGCACACGATACACAATGGCCTTACCAACAATGGACCATACTAAACCGATAGACAGTACCTAACATAAAATAAATACCACAAGGATAAAACATGTCATTTAATTTTTTTTTTAACACCACGTCCTATTACTCGTTTGGGTTATACACTTATGTACTAATTATGCTGATGGTTTTAGGGATTAGGAAAGTTATATTTATAGGAAGTGTACCTGCAGTTGTATGGAGGGAGAGTGGAAAACCATTTTGGAAAAACCAACCTCAGTACACCCGACCGAAATTCGAACCCCGATCTCCCTGTCATCAGCAGTTTAGTCTACTGCGAGAGTAGCACATTAGACAATGCGGTCACCGAAGGTGGTATTTTTGTTGTTAAGATTTTCCAATTATGGTTTTCTACCTGTGAGTACTTGTCTATATTACAACGGTAGTAATACAATAAATAATAAATCATACTTTCAAAAATTATAATCATTAAGAGAGAAACAAAAGAATGAGTTGATGTGTTCTTCATAAATAAATCAATAGCATTACAAAATTTAGTTAAGACGATAGGTGACCTGGTGGTCTATGGGTAAGGTGTCATACTTCTGTGCTCGGGGTCCGGAGTCCAATCCTCGGTCTCGGCACAGATTTATCTGATAGACCAACCCTTCCTTCACAGCTTACAAGACGTCTATTAATCACATCTTGTGAATGTGTGGAATGCCAGGCCTCCACCGTGGTTTGGATCCCACATTAAGCTGTAGGTCCTCCATTTCATCTCACAATAATCCTACCATTACACATTAGCGTAAGTGCGTACAACTTAAATGGGTAGTAAGACGTGGTGCTAATAATAGTTAAGACAACAACTAATATGATATTCATAAATTTAAAAATAGAATTTATTTAAAATGGTGGAAGGATAGAGGAAGCTGGAGGCATTCTACTAAACTGACCCAGCCACAGGCTGTAAAAAGTTTATGATTATTTATTTAAAATTGCAAAAGAGAAAGAGTTTCTTTAAGTAGAGGTTTAAGAACATTACTAATTTTAATTAAAAGTATTAAATATGACAAAATAATATTGGAAGTAGAGTCTAATATAGTGATTAAACTAAAAGTTAGCAGTAATTAATTTGCCAAGTGTTGATGGCGTTGATGATCAAGATAAATAGCTTGGTTCAATATCATCCATTGCTTTGGTCCAGAAACAAAATATGTATGTGATAATTTCTCCAGTGTTTATTTTTTCATGAAACATTAATTTCTTCACCTTTATTGTTGAAATTAATGACCCTGAGCACGGGACAAACCCTGACTAGGTCAGTGGGAGAGCATTGATTTGATAAGCCAAAGGTCCAGGGCTTAATTCCTGTGTTCAAGTTTCATTTTTCAATTCATTCAATACCTTAACTATCTTGACAAGTTTTTGGGGTATCCCAAGTTTAACTAAAATTTCATATAATTTATTTCTTTAAAGTTTTAACTGAACCTTTTTAAAATCTATATATTGTTGATGAACCATCATGTTGTATTCCCACTTTTCTTATAATATTTGTTGAGGTGTAAAAATGTGATCCATTATTGATCTAATTCGTTAAGATCCACATTGATAATCCCCGATTATCTCCTCTGCATATGGAGTAAATCACATTAAAATTTGTTGGATAAGATTGGATAGAATGTTGGTATAAATTGTTAATTTAATTAATAATACCGTATATATAAAATAAATAATAGCGTAATGGCTTGGTAATACATGAAAACAGTTTAAAAACATTATACAATGATGTCATGTAAGTGATGTGAAGGAATCTAACCTGAAAAAAGATTTAGGATAGGCCTTGATTACAATTTATTAAGGAAGTCTGACACCTTACCTCTAGACCATCAGGTCCCGTATTGTCTTAACTAAATTTTGTAATACTATTGATTTATTTATGAAGGACACACAAATGTATTCTTTTGTTTCTCTCTTGATGATTATAAATTTTGATGTATAATATTTTATTATTTATTGTAATGCTACCCTTGTAATTTTCATTTCTTGATACACTCTTTATAGTTCCAACTTCTTATTACTTTAACAATTACACGTTAATTTAAAGTTTCGCAAATATTTATTTTTAATAATAACAATGGCACAAAAACACAAAACAACACAGAGAATTAAAAAAAAACTTGTTTGGAAATTTTTAAAAGGTAACTGAAGAACTTTCAAGTGTCGGTTACTTTTTAAACTTTTTTTCAAAGATATAGATCCAATTTTCTGTTTTCTTTGTTGTTTTGTGTTTTTATCTAATTGTTATCATTAAAAAGGAATATTTCTGAAAATTTAAAATAAAATGTCACTCTACCTGTCCTTGGGCCTTCCTCTTGGCCTCCTGTCCGCCACCTCCATTTCGAGCATCCTTCTTGGAATCTTATCCTCTTCCATTCTCATTACATGCCCATAACATCTTAGTCTTGCTTCTTATACTATCTCATGTACTCCCTGTACCCCTACTTTTCCCCAGTTACTTCATTCTTAATCTTGTTTCTCCTCGTGACAGCTAACATGCTCCTCACAAACTTTATTCCCATGGCCTCCAATTTCCTATTCTCTCTTACGTTTACTGTCCATGTTTCTGCTGAATACATGACAATAAGTACAAAGTACACCCTGCACAACACTTACTTATAAATTAAGGGTACTTCTCTTCTCCATAGCAACTCTATTACACACCTATAAAACAACTCTCCCTGCTGTCTTCTTCTCATTAAATCCTCTCTTCTCCCAACTTTCTCATCAATCACACCTTCAAGATATTTTACACTCTGTAATTTTCTCAGATCTACTTCATCCAACCTTATAGCTTTAGTTTATTAGGCCTTACCCTATTCCTTGTCATTACCATCACTTCACACTTTGTCATGCTAAATTTCATTCCACACTCTTTCATTTCCTCATTCCATTTCTCTAACTATTCCTATACTTCCTCTTTCTTTTCCTCCCATACTATCAAGTCATCAGAAAACCTTCTGGATTTCATTCTTTCCTACCCAAGTCTTCCTGACACACTATTCATGACCATTTACATTACCATTATAAATATTAGTGGTGAGAGGGCACTCCCCTGCTTCACTATAGTTTTTATTTGGAACCACTCTGTCCTCCCACTCTCCATCTTAACAGAATTCTTGTTATCCTTATACATTCTTTTCACTGTTGTTACCACTCCTCTTTCCACTTCGGCCTCCTTAATCGCTTTCCAAACTTTATTTATATCGACGCTATCATATACCTTCTCCACATCCATAAATACAATTACCAAGTCTATACCTTATTCATACCTTCTTTCCATCAGCTGTCGTGTGGCATAGTTTAAGTCTCTTGTAGACCTATGTTCCCTCAATCCATGCTATTACTCTCTCCACCTACTTTCATTTTATTTCTTATTCTCTTTTCCAGTATCTTCTCATATATTTTGTACAGTGGCACGGCGCTATCCCCCTATAATTTGTACATCCCTTCCTGTATCCTTTCTTGAAAATAGGTATTAAAACTCCCTTTTACTAGTCTTCTGGTGCCTTGGTTTCCTTCCAAATCACTCTCAGCATCCTGTATAACCATTGCATACCTGCATCACCTGCTACTCTTATCATATCTACCGTCAGTTTATAACTAAATTGTGTAGGTATAAGGGGAATGAAGATTTACTCATTCTGGTCTAGTATACATGATCTTGGTTTTTCTCAGGTTGACCTGTTCAGTGAGATCCACCTGAATGAGCTGAAAAAGCTTGAAAAACAGCTTGAACAAGCTGAGAATGACAAGTTACTCCTGACTCAAAATCTACGGGACTCTCAGTCGAGTGTGGAGCGATCGCAATCTGAACTGCAAGTATTTATGGCCAGGATATTGCAATTGGCTGCTCATGTCGACTCTCTTCAACACTTACGACAGAAAGCGGACAAAACAATTCTACACTCCGACCAGGTAAAATCAACCGACTCAATTCAGGGTTAATTTATTGCAAGAATGTGTGCACTGCAACAAAATATTAATTGTAAATAATCATTATTTACAAATTATAAAGTTTTCATTTTTTCTAAGTTTTTAATTACATAAGTTGAGTTTTACCAATTTAATTGTTTATGTCTTGGTATTGAGTGTTATTTAACAAGTGATTTTGACCAGCTGAAGGGCGAAAACAATTTTTGGGTTGTGTTTTGTAAACAAAGATGGTGATAAAGGTAGATTTGATTATAACAGTTGATAGGTTAATTCATATAAACTTATGCACTGAAAATGATTAAATATGCTATTGATTCTTAGCTAAACTGGTGTTTAGTTTGATTATCCTTAATATCTATTATTTACATGACATACCTAAACTTCAAAATTATATCTTCTTTATTTTTATTCCCTTCTCCTTATCTGTAATAAATAAAATGCTAGAATAGTAGGAAAATACTAGAGCACAAATAAAAGTAAAAACACTTAACACATATTTACACACAATTCAATATTTGGATGCTATTATAGCATCTTCCTCAGGAAGTAGTAGTGGTAGGATTAAACAGGATGCCAAATTGATTGGGAAGTATGAAAACTTCTCTGGTGGAGTTATGACAATAAAATGTTAAGGTTAATAAAGTTAAACATTAAACATGGAACTTGTCCAGAGAGAATAGAAGATGATATACAAAATATTAAATAAATAATCACATAAATTAACAATCTTATTACAAAATTGTTTTGTCATAACTCTATACAATATTTTACAATTACATTGGCTTTCCTCAGACCTAGAGACGGTGTAATATCAATAATAACACTGAAACATGTCGTCAAAGACGACTAAGCTAGTATCAAATAAGTAAAAGGGTATAAAAATAAATAAGATAAAATATTGTCATTTATTACTCCTTAACCAAATCAAATATTTTTAATTACATTACTGTTTACAGCCTGTGGCCTGTGTCAATTTTTTATTCAAGCCATATATTTTCTGCTACCGGCTTGCTAGGCCTGTTGTAGCTTCATACAGTACAGGAACAACATCCATTCCTTGGCCATTAATTCATCATTGTGAAAGTGTAAACCCATATGTCACCAATGATAAACTTTTCGGCTATGCCAGGAATTGAACCCGGGACCCTCAGCTCAGTACATAGAATATGAACATTACTAAAAATACCTAAACTTGTTTTCATAAAAAGGCGACAAAGGTCATCCATTCTCAATGGTTGAATACAATCTATTTGGTTTGGTCAAGGAAATAACTACCAAACAGAAGTATTGCTCATAAACACTCTTAACTAGCCTCAACGAGTGTGTGTTAGTTCTAAATATTGTTTCACATCTCTTTTTACTAAGAAAATGCAATTATTATAATTAGTCAAAAGCCCACCCCTTTGCTTTTCTTTTAGAATCCTGTCATACTACCCTATCAGGTTAAACTTCCATGTACTAATCACACTAATGTGTTAGGGATTAGAATAGTTTAGTTTAAAGAATGTGCATTCACATTTGTGCAGAGGTAGAGGGGAAAGCCATTTATGATAACTCCCCCCCCCAATGCACTCGACTGAGATAGAACTTCATTCTCCCCATACTTTGCATTCTAGTCTTAACACGAGAGTAGCACATTAGACCATGTGGCCACCGAAGTGGGTACACCTTTATCACTACTTAGTGTACGTCAGCCTAGTTCAATTCTAGAAGGTGGTTTTTGAATATTTACTATAGGTTTGTCAGAGAATTCAAATTCAGAATTTGGAAAATATTTTCTTTTATAATTTTTTTGAATCTTGAATCTCTAATCCTTGATTATTTGAGTTATTCGAGGGGCTTGTTCCTTGTCTTAATGAAGGCTTTAGAATGTTATCTCTATACTCTATGGTGTGATGTTGACTCCAGGATCAAGCTGTGGACAAGGCACATGCGGTGGTGATGCAATACAAACAGTGGTTCATGTTAGCTTCTCGGGAGATAGAACAGCTGAGAGCTGACCTTGCAGAGCTCGAAAAGGGACTTAACTGTTCGGATCCTACCTTGCAGCTTCGCACTGAAGTCACTAACCTCAAGAATAAGGTAATATATACATTTTTGTAGAAATTTCAATACAATTTTAAAAAAAATCAAAAAAGAACATATTAAAAAAATTAGTTATTAATTCCAATAATTTTACTCGGAGAAAATATTTCACAAGGAAAAAAAAATGAGATTGCAAAACCCACTTCCAAACAAAGTTGAATTAAACTGTTTGAAATGTTCCCAAAGCAAAATTGAAATTTGAATATTTAAAAAAGTTTTATGTTGTGAAAAAATATTAGATTTTGCATATAACTTTTAGGTAGAGTTGGGTTGAATCCATTATTTTACAAATTCAAATCTCAAGTCTGAAGCTTGGAAAAATTTATGAACATAAGAGGAAATATAAATATATTAGACTAATAGAAAATATAAATAGAAAAGGTATATACCTAAATTTTGACTGTCAGAAGTGACAGCTGCTAAACACATGTTTTTGCAGATCATATAGTTCGGCGTAGGGACACATAATTTGGTCTGGTAACTTTTAACTTTTAGCTGCGAGCTGTCAGTCAGCACCAAAGAAGCCATGGGGCTCCTGTAAGTTAACATAATTTATTATAATCCATTCATTATAACATTCATACATTCAGTTAAGTGTTAAATTACCGGTTTGGGGCCTGGTTGTTAAGTTCATTCTATAAATATAATTAGTTCTGAACCACCAATAAGCACTATTAGAGCTCTAAAATAAATTTAACTTGAAAAAATTGATTTAAAAAAAAATCTGAGTCTCGAATAAAAAATTTTCTTGACATTCGAATATCCATAAAGATTCAAGGAATTTAAAGGATTCGAGATTTCAAGGACCCAGTGTTACTTTTAGGTATTAAGTATGATTTACAAAACATTTTATTGTGTTCAAACAGGTTTAAGATATTCTGTGCCAAACTGATAAATCAAGTGTTTACCTCACTATGCAATTTAATTATTTAATATCTTTGTCATGTGATCATTAAATATCTGATATACATACCAACACAAAATGACAGAAATTGAACATAGATGTGTACTTTAGCTTTCAATATTTTTATTGGTGAAGCTATGTGATTGTCAAAGCTTGAATTGTTTTCTTATATCAAAATTGAAACTGACAAAACTTTGAAGCTGAGTGTTAGAAGCTTCCTACCACTCTAAAGTATATGTTATGTTAACTAGATTAACTTATAAAAATCCTTAAGCCCAGAATTCAGACATCGATCGTAGCATGGCACTAACTTATGTATACCATTGTCTTAGAAGCTTGCTGCCTGTGAGCTCAACTAATCCCAGACGACCTTTTAGAACTTGTCGTTGTCCTCAAAGTGTTATGGCCCAAGGAATTTATTCAAGTGCAAGAACAAGTGGTCATTTGGTGTAAGGTTTGGGTGGATTATCAAACACTCCCCAGCCAAACTCTTCAAGGATACCAACATTGTGAGCTGGATTGTGTGATCAGGCGTCATGCAGGAGGAAGATGCCAGACAACAACAGACCACACCTTTTGTTGTGTCTGGCATTGATTGTCATTCACAGTTTCATAAATTCAAGAAGCAGCATTGCCTTCTGTTCCCAAAACCTTTGCTTAAATTTCTCGAGCATTAACTTTCAAAATTCAGATTTCATCTCCTGTCACAATATGATCAAGGAACGTTTCACCTTCAGTTGCATAGAGTTCAAGGAATGTCAGGGCTGGTGCTATTCATTGCTTCTGATGAAGGTTTGTCAAAATCTTTGGCACCCATTGACCACAAACTTTATGATAAAGAAGCTTCTCACTAACCATCTCGTACAGAACAGTAGGCAAAATATTGGGAAAATCTGATGAAAGTTCAGAAAGGTTGAAGCTTCTGTTTTCAAGAATTTTCTTGCCCGCACTTTTAACCAAGTTTGGAGACACAACAGAAGGCTGGCCGCTTTGTTACACTTTATGAACAATTGTTCGAACATATTTAAATTCAACTCACCATTTTATAACCTTACTTTCACTTATTACAGTAAACTTGACAAAGCTGGTGGCCAATTTCTGTTGTATTTGTGTACAACATTTTTTTTCACACCATAAACTTATCATGTGGCAGGATTGATTTTATTGTTTATTTTAAATCACTTGTACACAGCCGTAAGCAATCACAGAACTCTGTAAACTGAGGTTTCGCTTCCCATTGAATCATTCTAACGACCTGAGCATATGCCAACATGGCTTCACTTGTAACACGGCTGCCATGTTCATTCGGCTCTTACTTTCTGAACACCCCTTGTATATCATCAGTCAACCATTCTATATCACACATGACACTTTTGGTTGATTGATGTTGAATATATAAACAATATTGTATGTAATATTCAATTGTATGACCTTGTAGTTGCTGAGCATTGAGCAGTGGGCGCAGGACCTGGAACCCTAATTTTAAAATATGTGGGGTTGTGAGTCACTAGCGAATTGTGCGCATCTCACACACAATCTTCCAAAGGCTTAATTTTGAAACCCCTGAACTGTGAAATGTGACATCACACTTGTGGCTTGCGAGAGAATTTTGATCACCAGCTAAACATTGTACGAGACAGGGCTAATTGTCTTGCGAGTAAACCATCATAAAACAAGATGGACACCATCTCCCTCATGGATTGCAAACTTCAGAGAAAGATTTGGTTGAAATTAATCTAACATTGTACAAAATTAATTTATAGAAACCAAAAAATATTTTTGCTTTGGATGATTCATGCAATCCTTCAATAAAAATATTTGTTTTTGTGAAATGGTACTAATAATAACTTAAATTCCTTCCTTTTACAAAGAGGCCAAATTGGCTTAGTTGTAGTGATGGGTCGCTTGTGAGCGAGTCATTCAGATTGAACGACTTTTGAACGAGAGCTGTGAATGAACAACTCTCGCTTCATGAGCAAGTCATTCATGCCACCATTATTCACGACTCTGTTCGCTCTAGAAAGAGTCAAGAGTGTTTGTCATTCTGTCATTCTTTGTTCGTTACTACGAAAAAAATCAACTATAAATGCTTACTATCGTTACTAGATAGCAATACTGCCTAAAATATTAAACTAACATCAATAAACATAATTCTGTGAATTAAACACTAAAGGCTATATGCTAAGGTTAATTATTATAAGTAATAAAATTAAAGACTCAAACACAATAGGCTTCGAATAAATTACACATAAATCTTAATTCGTTCATAAGTTGAAAGGGAAGGGACAGGTTTGCAGACTCGTAATGGGAATTGTGAGAACTAGTTAGCGCCTAGCTTGTCAAGTTAGGGAGGCGAAAGGCGAAAGGGTGAAGGGAAGCTTATGGGAGCTAACTCGCATCAACGAGCTGGTTCGACCCATCACTACTGAGTTAACAGCTTCCTCAAAGTCTAGAGTCTCCAAGTTCAAATACTGACTTCTCAAATTTTTTAAAAATTTCATCAGACCGAAAAAAATAGCCTTTCATTTCATAAATTGTATTAATAAGTATATAATTTGTTTTAAATATCTTTATAAAAATATATAAGGTAATTGAGCCCAATTAGACTATTCATTATTCTTCTTTAAAAATAAATTAATTAAGGTAGGCCTAAATTGAAAACAGCATGTTGATTACAAAATTTTGTGTAGGTGATTATTTAAAACCTAAATTAATTTATTTTATGATATAAAAGTGTGCATATTTAAAAATAATACTAATCAAGCAAAAAATTATTACTTATTAGCATAATGAAAACCTTTAGGCCAGATTTATGTTTTAAAAATTGTTGCTGAAATAAAATAGTGCTATACTAAATTCAAATTGACAAGTAATTTTTAACTCAGGAAAAATTAAAATATTATAATTGAGCTGGGATTTATTTCATGACCCTCAACATTACAGACTAGCAGGCTATTTATCAAATGAGCTAACGTAACTATTGAAATAATGAGACATTTAACTGATACTGTTATAATCTGTGAAATTCTTGAGATAATAAACCTAGTAAATGGTGGACAAATTATATAAAACCAAACAGGTTTACACGATGCACTCAACACGATAATAGTGACTGTTTACTTTTGTTTACATTTCTTGAGCATTGGCACGTTTGTATCCCATCGTCTCAATCCTTGGGAGGTCATCAGTTTTCCAGTGTTATCAGGTTCAAAAATAAGTCGCTAGCAAAACAATGCCACACCAACTCGCACAACCTTGCAGTTGCTGGACACAGAGCAGAGGGCGCAGACCTGCAGAATGACGTGAGACTGTTGGGGAGTGTTTAAGATTCACTTGTCTTACACAGTTGTGTGACCTTGCAGTTGCTGGACACAGAGCAGAGGGCACAGGACCTGCAAAATGACACGAGGCTGTTGGGTGAGCTTGCTGGAGAGGCTAGTTCTTCCCTCGACACAGCGCAGAATGACCTCCTAACCATCTCAGATGAGTTGGCGCAGCTGTACCATCATGTTTGCACTGTTAATGGAGAAACACCCAGCAGGGTGCTCCTGGACCATGAGAAACATGGAGGCATGACACCAGGTCAAATAAGATTGCTTTATTTTTGTCTTTATATTAACAACAAGTTATTACACTGAGTTTGGATTTTGAAATTTTCTTCCAGTTTATTTGTATTAAGAAAATATATATATATATACAGTTGTTTATTTTTCTTTGCCCAAACCTTTCATAAATTTCTTAAACCAAAATGAGCCACACAAAAGTTTTACTAAAATGATCACAATAGCATGAGAAAATTGGAACACCTTAAAGTTCACTTTATTGTTTATTATAGGGAAGGGCCAGTCAAATCTTTGAATCCTCGAATCCACCAAATCCTGACAAGGATTCGAGATTCGAGGATTCTGTGTTTTACTGGATTCAATGATCGAATCTTTCACCTCATAAACAAAGCATAATATCTTGAATTCAAAAATGACTTAGTTAGGCCTACTTGAAAAGCACAACTTAATCCGTAATATTTATTTTGTCGGAGAAAAGAGATAAACACGAATAAAATATTCTTTAAAAATTAAAAATAATCGTTGGGTGTAGAAAATCTTACGTGCCTAGTACCTTACCCTCCCACCTGTATAGGAAACTTGGACTCTACCGTTTCGGCACATTGTCACTTCTAAAACTTTCACTTCACGAACAATCTTGTAAATAATTTAATGACCACATTAAAACTCTTCAAAAAGTGAAAATTAAAACTAGAATTACAAATAAACTCGAAATATATAAAAACAAATTATGGCTTTTTTTTAAACAGAAATAAGAACACATTACGCATGATACAAAGTCAGCCGCCATTACAGACTTACTACCCAACTGGTTTTAATTATCTACAACTATGCAAGGAACCCCAATTTATTTCATACGATCTTAAGTTAGTCATTTTGTTGGGTTTCATGAAAAATAAATACTTTAAACAGTCAGACAGCGATAAAATTGTTCATTTATCTCTAATGGCCTACGTATCTATCGTATATTGATTGTTTGTTTAAAATCGATTCAGGTAATCTGATCACTAAGTAAGCGCTCTCGAGTTTTATGGATCAAATAACAACTTGCTAATCCATTATTTGTTTTTAAATTGATTTTAACTTAGAGTTTATTATTTTTTTAAATATGTTATTGAAGTAATTGTAGATATATTTAAATGTAGTCCTGCCTTATAAATTGGGAATGAACATATTGTAGTCGAAAATATGTTAGTGTTTTAAATAGAATGTATTCTCAAAAATCGATATATTGCAAGAATCGAATATATTTGTTTTCTACGCAAAAATAGATAATGGATATATAAGAAAATAATAAAACAACTTAGGTATTATTGATTTCACTATTTCCAATTTATGTTTAATTGCTAAGCATGTTGTTTTAGTCTTTATTAAAAATATCTGTGTATATCTTTATTTTTGCTATCTTAATACAATAAAATATCATTTAATGATTCAAGTTGATCAAAGGATAACTAGGCATAATCTGTTTATTTCACATGTTTTTCATAAACTTAACTCATTCTAACAACACTTTTAATAATAACTAAAATACACTCAAATTTTGATTGATTTGATTTTTAAACATCAATATGAGTCTAGATTGTTTAATTTGGCTGGATTTTAATCTGTATTTTGTGAGGGGTGGTTGGGGTTGATTAAAATTGAAAGCATGATTGAAATAAATCTTAATTCACAGTTTAGTCCTTTATTGTGTAATGTAGGTCTATTTGTAAATCATTAAAATTCATAACGATTTGCAAAGATTCGGATTCGAGATTCTAAAATAAAATGTAGATTCGGATTCGAGAAATAGTGGATTTGACCCATCTCTAGTTTATTAATTAGGTATCTGCAAGCCAAGCTTTAAATAGATACCCAAGTTCAGGCTCGCAATTTTTAAGTCCTTGAAAAAGGTTCTTTGTTTGCCTTGCATTGTGTCAGGTGATGAATAGCTGAGATGGTATTGGCATGTAATGAGGATGGAGAAGGGGAGGATGCCAAATAAAATTATGGAAAGGAAGTATGTCAGATAAAGACTGCAAGGGAGGCCAAGAAAGAGAGAAGAGGAGCAAATAACAGAACGTGTGCAAGTGAGAGGAGAATAATAGAGGAACATGGAGGCATTTTACTAAACTGACCCGACCACAAACTGGAAACATTAATTGATGACAATGATTAGCGATGTGCGAGAACCATTTTTTCAATTTGAGATAATATAAAATAGTATCGAGACATGAGAACGAGATTGCTATATCCGTATCATGGTAAGGACGGCTTGAATAAGAACACGACTTACTTGAATTAATGTTACTGCTTGAGTGAATGGTTTGGTCGGGAACACCGGCTGTCGATAAGATTCTCGATATAAATTTAGGATGGGGCATGATGGGAAGCAGATAATTTATTACGTCACCACACATGGTAGCCAACCTACATGGAAATACATTACATTTTTCCCTTACAATTTCTTGACTATAGATATTTCAAAATACCTAAATATACATAAAATAAGAATAAAATGCATGACCACGATTTCCAATAGTCACGAGGAAATAATTTACATTTCAAACACCAAACACTTTATACAAAAATACAGAATATAATATTTGCTCGTAGTTTTTAATAGTCATAGTGAAAAAATGTCATAATTTTGTTTACTATTTACAAATTTAATTTAACTACAGGTTTCCTACGCTTAGTTGGATATCTAGGCTCCTTTACTTCTGGTGAGATTTCAACCCTCTGAGGTAGGTGTGATTCTGGACTACTGCCCTTTTCATGTGATTCAACCCTGGGGATGAATGGAGAATGATTCCCACCCCTGGATGCCTTAGGAGATGTCAAGTTTTCCCTATTAGGTTTGGGATCTAACTCTGAGAGATATGGTTTTCTAATGCTAGGTTCTATCTCCTCTACTCTAGTGTCAGGGGAAGTCTGTAAACTAATTAATTGGTCAATATGGCATTTCCATGTTACTGCCCCTAATCTGACTAAATAGGCTACTGGACTCAATTGTGATACAACAACCCCTTCAATCCATTTATTCATTGCTCGATAGTCTCTGACTAGTACCCGTTGGTTTGGAACTAGTTCCCAAGTTTTACATCTCTTTGCATATTTAACCTGTTTTCTCTGATTTTGCTCTACATTTGCATTCACATTAGAACATATCACATCTAGCCTAGTTCTTAGTTGTCTATTAAACATCAATTTTGATGGTGTTTCATTTGTTGTACTGTGTACCGAGTTCCTATAATCACATTGAAATCTACTTAAAGCTACTTCCAGATTTATTTTTTCATGAATAGCAATCATTAATTTATTTTTTACAAATTTTACTGCATTTTTGGCTAGGCCGTTACTTTGAGGATGGTATGGAGGTGTTAAAGTATGTTTAATACCATTTGCATTTAAAAAAATTGAATTCATGTGATGTAAATGGTGGTCCATTGTCACTTACAATGTGTTAAGGTAAACCGAACCTCGCAAAGATCTGCCTTAAATGAGCAATGGTTTGACCTGCTGCTGTTGATGATACCTCTAACACTCCTAACCATTTATTATATGCATCTATGATAACAAGATACATCTTAAGATTTGAATGGACCCATAAAATCTATATGTAATCTAGACCATGGTTTATTTGGATAATTCCAAACATATAATATACTCTTTGATGGATTTTGTCTTTACCATAGACAGGGTGCACAATTTTTGACCATCTGTTCAATGTCCTGATCAATATTAAACCACCAAATATAAGATCTGGCTAAAGTTTTCATTTTAACTATTCCAAGATGACTTGAATTTAATTCCTCTAACAAATGTCTACACAATTTCTCTGGTACAATTACTCTCTACCCCCACATCAGTATTCCTTGCTCTAATGTTAATTCATTTTTCCTATGAAAATAAGTTGACAACTCCTTATCATAATCATAAGGCCAACCAACTTCACATAACCTGTAAGTTTAACAAATTCTGGATCTTTTTGTACTTCTCTCTTTATATCCTCACATTTTATAGGTATTCCACTAATTTCAAAACATTGTAAATAAGTACTAATACAACTATCATTCTCTGATTCATCATTGTCAGAGTTCACTAATGGCCACCTGGATAATCCATCAGCATTACCATGATTTTCTGATTTGACATAGCAAATATCAAAATCATACCCTGATAAGAAAAGAGCATATCTTTGTAATCTACTAGCTGCAAAAGCCGGCAAAACTTTTTTCTCCCCAAATATGTTTAACAAAGGTCTATGATCTGTACATAGTATAAATTTCCTCCCCCACAGGTATTGATTAAATTTCTTTACACCAAAAACAAGGCTCAAGGCTCCTTGTTAATCTGTGAATATCCCTGCTCAGCTTTAGATAGTGTGTGGGAAGCATAGGCTATTGGATGTTCACTTCCATCATTCTGCACTTGTGACAGTACACTACCAAGACAATATCCTGAAGCATCACATGCTAATCTTAAAGGTAATTTAGGATTATAGTGCGCTAACACCTCTGCTGACACTAACTTTTCTTTAATTATTGAAAAAGATTTCATGCAAGCTTTGTCAAAATTAAAATCTGTGTTTTTTCTCAACAACCGATACATAGGACAAAGTATCGTGGATAAGTTTGGAACAAACTTTCCATAGTAATTGACTAGCCCCAGAAATCCCTTCAGTTATTTAACATTCTCTGGCTTAGGAGTATCTAATATAGCCGCAATTTTGTCTTTGGCTGTTTTTAACCCATCTTTGTCTATTACAAACCCTAAATATTCTAAACGCTTAGAAAAAACTTACACTTATTTTTACTTACTGTGAGACCCTTGTCACGTAAACGTTTACATACCTCTTTGAGCCTGTCGCAATGTTCCTGCATGTCCCTACCAGTAACCAAAATGTAGTCCAAAAAGACAATTACTCCTTTCAACCCCTGTAATGTTTTTTCCATTAATTTTTGGAACAAATTTGGTGCTGGAGAAATCCCATAAGGTATTATGTTGTACTTGAATAAACCCTTGTGAGTGCTTATCACACAAAGTTTCTTAGATTCTTCATCTAACCTAACCTGCTGATAAGCATGACTTAGATCCAGTTTACTGAAGGTTTCTCCCTTTTGTAAAGTAACAAATAACTCTTCTATTTTGGGGATAGGATGTCTCTCTAGTTATAGACTAGAGTTCAAGGTCACTTTAAAATTTCCACATATTCTAATATTTCCATTCCTCTTAAGTACAGGGACTATTAGTGTACCCCATTCACTATTTAGAAACCGGAGTTAATACCTCCTCTTGCAGTAAGCGTTCTAACTCCTGCTCTACCTTTTCTTTAAGTGCGAATGGAATTGATCTCGGTTTGCAATACTTTGACTTAGCATCTTTTTTTAAATTTAACCTAACTGGTTCACCCTTATAATCACCTAATTTTGTATTAAAAACTTCTGGAAATTTCTTTAACAGGTTAGTTACCATTTCTGTTTGTACCCTATCTGCCGTTACACTATTAGCACTATGGAAGTTTTCTGAAATCAATAATTGTACTTTTAGTTCCTTAATCCAGTCCTATCCTACTAATGGATTAGCTCCATGTTTAATTAGAAATAATTCCATTTTGTGTGACAAATCCTGATATTGAACATTTACATTTATAACACCCACAGGAATAATTGGTTCATTTATATATGAATTTAAGATTAAACCAGTTGGATGCAATTTTAAGTGACTCAATTTATCCAGTTAATACTTTTCAGAGATTACAGATACCCCTGCACCTGTGTCTACTTCAAACGGAATTTCTTTCCCTTCCACCTGAACATTTATTCTAAATAGTTCCACTCTTTCACGCTTCTCGCCAAGCTGATTTTTATATAACCCAAATAAATTTGAAATATCAATGGTTTCATCACTATTGTCATTTAACACACCCAACCCCACAAAATGTTTATTACTGTCATACTTTTGTTTCTCTCTTGTGAGATTTGCTAGCTATCGTATGAGTAGCCCTTTTAGAATTGTTTGACTTACCCAACTGTTTCAATCGACACACCTTTTGACCTTTCTTCTTACATACACGGCATTCATTTTTTAAATTATCGTTTCTTCCCCAGCAATAACACCTCGCTTCTCTGGCACCACCTTTTCTTTCTTCCCTTTTCAACATTTGAAGGATTTGGGATTGACGATCAGCTGTTCCACCAGTGTTATGTCCAAAGGCCAGTGATGCTGCATCTTTCTCGGCTGCCTCCGAAGATGTTGAAATCAGCACTGCCTTCTCGTAGTCTAGTTGTCTCTCCGCTAGAAGTCGTTGCTTAATAGAGCTGCTTCTCAATCCACTTACAAAACGATCCCGTAAATAATCAGATAATGATTCTTTAAACTCGCAATCCTTTGACAGTTGTTTTAAGCTAGCGATATAATCTGATACACTTTCATGCTCATGTTGTGATCTTAAACTAAATTTATACCTTTCGGCAATAAATGATGGCTTAGGATATAAATGTTCTTGGATAATTTTAATTAGATCCACATAGCTTTTTGTTGACGGCTTGTCAGGTCTACATAAATCTCGTAAAAGATTAAAAGTTTTCACGCCTACTACTGTCAGTAACATACTTACTTTCTTCTCATTAGTTATACTATTACATTCAACAAATAGTTTGAATCGCTTCACATATGACGACCAGTTTTCTTCATTTCTGTTGAAACTACTCATGTTTCCTATGACCGCCATTTGTGTTTATATGGTTGATTTTTCATAGACCACGCTCTAAGTTATTAAAATCCCTAAATGTTCTCGGAATTGTCTCAAGACTGTTGTGCCTACGTTTTCAATTGAATAACTTTTTTTATTTACTTCTATAATTAAATTAATTCAATAAACTTTTAAAGCTGGACTTCCAAATAGCCAGGAATATGTTACACCATAGTTTGTTTTATCCTCGTCGCCAATATGCTACATCCGTATCATGGTAAGGACGGCTTGAATAAGAACACGACTTGATTGAATTAATGTTACTGCTTGAGTGAATGGTTTGGTCGGGAACACCGGCATTCGATAAGATTCTCAATAGACATTTAGGATGGGGCATGATGGGAAGCAGATAATTTATTACGTCACCACACATGGTAGCCAACATACATGGAAATACATTACAGAGATGAGAAAATGTTCCTTGAAAGTACAAAAATGTAAATTATGTTGATTAAAGTAAATATATAGTTTATATAGTTCCTTTTTGACAATGGAGCTGGTGCTTGATTTAGATTGTCTTATAGTTAATTCAAACACTTGAGATATAACTCATACACTTTTTAAATGCAACTAATAAAATAGTGATAGGTAGTTACAATGAACACCATTCATAATTTAATTCTGTAGTGTAACAGCTTAAATTGTCAAAGTTTGATATTGAAAAACAATTATATAACCAAAACATTTCTTAATAAAGGCTGTTTTTTGGTATTATTGGAAATAATAAGTACCCAGTTTGGTTTTTAATTTCTTATGGCCATTATTTCTTCTTATTTTTTATTTGTCACATTTTCGAGATTCATTTTTTAACTTTTGAGACAAGAAAGAGATTCTTTTTTTCTTGAATTTTCGAAATATTTTCGAGTCTTGCACATTCCTAATAATGATGGATCAGCTGTATACCCAAAATTTCAGCTACTTTTATTTTACAGCTACCTACTTGTCAACACAATTTCTAAGCACCCTTAAATAACAACTTCACTAGGCTACTTGATGGTAATATTTATCCCTGAATAGATTTAAGGAAGGAAAATCTATTTGGCAAAAAATACTTATAAAAGTGGCAAAAAATACTTATAAAAGTGGCTTTTAAATATCAAATAATGCACGAAATATATCTTGATTCACTTATTTTGTATATTGGGTAAACTTATATTTTTGAAAGCTATTGCGAAAGGTTTAGCACCTTAAATGTAAGAAGCACATATCATGTGGTCCACTATTGAGAAAATTTTGTGAAACACTACCTTAGACCATTTGACCACCAAGTTGGGTTTGTTAAAAAAAATTGTGTGTTAATACAGTTCTGTTGAGCTGAAGTTCTAAGTTAATATAGGTGTGATGATCACTTTACAAAGTAAACTAGTCATAACAATGTACTGAAAGAATGTTTTTGCATTGGTGGTTTTGTTGAGTACTCATATTAGAGGTCCTCTTTGTTTCAGCTGGTGACATGATAATGCCGCCCCAGGACGGCTTCACACTGTCCAAGATTGAATTGCTGAGAGCTCAGCTCAAGACTGACGTTCCTCTCAAGGACTTAGAGAGCTTAAATGATGCAGCGGGCATGGCGAAACATGTTGAAACAATACTGGACCAGATCAAGTACCTCCGCACAGCCGTGGAGAACACTATCGACCTGTCCAAGATGAAAGGACTGAGAGCAAGCATGTCTGAAGGTGGGTCATTGATATACAAACAATTTTAGGAAGACGCCAAGCCCACTTTTTCAATTAGAAGGGAATTTGATTCAAATCAATCAGCTATTCTCATAGCCAAATCTAAGCTCTTAATATTGTTTGTTAGTTTTATGCATGAAAAACTCTAATATTGTATTTATTTATATAATTTTATACACTAAAACATTTTAGAAAATGTTTTATTACACAATTGTTTGTAATATTTTAACCCAGCTGATAAATCAAGCTACTATCCCAACATGCAATTCATTTACTTAAGATGTTTTCAAATAAATATGAATTTGTAATGTTAGTACGAGGGCTATTTGTATTTCAACCTCTGTTTAAATGTACCTCTCAAAGAAAGTGGAGCAAAGAGCTTGCGCATGTGCAATTACATAATGTAATTAGTTTTCTCTCTCCACACCACAGGTTTGGCCATCTTTTGTCAGTTATAATTGTCTTAGGCATGATTAAAAATGGGAGCTGCAATTGATGCTGTTGCCATATGTGAAATTCGCGCTGTCATCTAATTTTTTTCACACTAAGGGCAAATTTGCTGCTGAAATTCATCGAAGAATGAGTACAGTGTATGGTTCAAACTTTATGAGTGAAAGACGTGGGTTCGATTTGTGATTATCAAAAGCAAAGAGCATTCAAAGCAATGGATGCGCACACATTCACCAAACAAACCTTTTCAAACAAAAAGCTGATGGCAACAATTTTCTGGGATAGAAAAGTAGTCTTTTAGACAGACTTCTGTTGAACCAAGAACCACAATAAACACAGACTTACAGTAGCTAAGGTTAGTAGTAAGTAGTCCCACTATCCTAGTCAGGCCGGAGTCTTTGAATGCTTTTTACAATGCATTCCATGCTTCAGCTGCGGTCTTGGCATTCTTTATGTGAGAATAATTTTTTTTTCAACCAACAAAATTATTCTGGATCGGTTTTCCTCTCCTTTTTCTTTCAATAATCCATCTTTGATGTGTATTCTTTCGCATGAGGTTCTGTCTCTATCACTTAAACAGATCTTTGCTCTCCAGATAAGCTTTCGTTTCACATTTCCAGCTAGAGNATTTCCAGCTAGAGTAGTTTTCTCTACTGATTATTTTTTCTACTATTGGCAATCCAGATGAAAATGCATTCATTTTTACCATTTGCTTTGTAAAACTTTTGAAAAACTTAAGTTTATAAACATGCTTATCCCTAAATTAAACATAAATAATGAAATTATTTATTTATTATCTTTTTCACTTCATTATGTCACTTGCACAGTATAAAACTTTGACTGGGCCCATAACCTTTGTTGGGTACATTAAATAAAAACAGGATAGCTGAGAAATAACTTTACTCATAAGCAAAAAGAGAACACACATAACAAGGTTGAAGGAGAATAACTAAACAAAAAAAAAAGTCTAAAAATTGGAAAAATGACACTTGGACACAGGAATTGAACCCAGGACCTTTGGTGTAGTAGTAAGCCAATGCTCTAACCACTGAGCTATCCAGGAATCGTCCTGTGCCCAGGGTTATTCTTCACTCATATAGCTCGTGATCCTTAGCCAACGATTTCTGCACGTTCATCAGAAACTATGCCTTAAACGGGACGATTCCTGGATATCTCGGTGGTTAGAGCATTGGCATACTAAGCCAAAGGTTCCTGGTTCAATTCCCATGTCCAGGTGTCATTTTTAAATTTTCAGAATATGATATATAGATGGAGTAATCCTTATTAAAAGCATAAATAATAGTTTTGGCTATTTGATTCTTAAACAAAGGAAATTTAATATACACACCTAAAGTACACCTAGAAGAGTTATGAATGTACTATCTCAACATTTATTCACCACCAATTAGAGTCTCGATTGATATAAGATTTTAATCCAGATATTGAAGATATGTTTTTGCCTGCAAATAACACATGTAGAATTCTCAGACAGTCATCTTTAATCTTAGTATATGAGGGAACAATAAACTACACTTTTATATAATATTTAGTGTCTAAAGTTTTATAAGTATACACAATATATTATCATTTTCACCATAAAACAATTTTTATAAACCACTCAAAACACCAGTTCAACGTGGTAAATATTTAATATATTAGATTTCGACTTTGCTTCAAATTGAAAGAAAATAATTATTTTTCACACTTCGACAATGCATATTCGCCATACATTTGATATTATCACAATTTGAAGGCAATTTTTTAATGTCAGAATAGATGTTCAAATTGTCTCCTCAAATAATTTTTGATGTTGCCATTGTTTATAGATTAACTAACACCCTAGCTCAGATGGTAGTGTGCCTGTCTACTGAGTTGAGGGTCTCGAGTTTGATTCTTGGCATGGCTGAAAACTTTACCATTAGTGAAATGTGGGTTTACCCTTTCACAGGGATAAATTAATGGTCAGGGACTGGATGTTGTGCCTATCCTAGTCTTAAGTTAGATCATAAGCCATATAAAACTACGGCAGGCCTAGAAAACCGGTAGTGTAAAATATATGACATAAATAAAAAAACTGCTGGAAACAGAAATGGATGTAAATAAAAAGTTCCTAGATTCCAATTAGTTGCAATCCACCTTAATACAACTCAAAATGGTATGTTCATGTTAGTCTGAAGGCTCTAGGTTCTGAACGACTGTTAACTATGTTGATGTTGATGTTTTATTAATGTCCAACTTTCTCTTTCAGCTCTGAATAATGACTCTAAGGAAGCAGAGTTGAGTGAGTTACAAGAACAAGTGATCAAGCTGAAGTCTCTGCTATCGACGAAACGAGAACAGATTGCAACTTTGCGCACTGTACTTAAATCAAACAAGAACACGGCTGAAGTGGCTCTGACTAACCTCAAGTCCAAGTATGAGAATGAAAAGGCCATTGTCAGTGACACCATGATGAAACTCCGCAATGAACTGCGTCTTCTCAAAGAAGACGCAGCCACCTTCTCAAGTAAGTTTACAAACAAAATAAATTATTATTTATAAACTAGTTGGTTTTATCCTACATATAGAGGTTTTGTACTACATATAGATGAGCTCAATAATTTTGGGCCAAGTATATTTGAGGGTCAAAACCTTTGGCGCAGACAAAATTTAAGATAAATATGACCTTTATAGATTATTTTATATACTGATAATAAATTTATTGCCGAGTTTGGAATGTGCGACACATTACTTGCTTCTACTTCTTCCTTAATGTAATTTATGACGAATTCTAAATTAATGCTCCTCAACACAATCTGTAACCAATTCATAATTGTCAACAGCTGCCAACTTGGTTTCATTGGAGGTTATGTTGGAATGTTTATTCGAATTGTTTGTTATATGAGTTGATGCGCATGAATCCAGAAACTAATCACTGTGCCTCTTGATACTTCAAAGTTAATTATAGTTCGAAGTAGGAATATGCCTGGTGCACATCCTTTTACATAGAATGAACCATGTGAGGCGCAACATGGCGTAGTAACAATCACAAGTAAAAAACAGAAAACAATTAGGTCATAAAACACTAGAACGTTGTTGTTTTTTCAAATTCAAATAATATGTACTTATGTATCGATTTATGAAATTTCTATTTTAATCATCCTCATCATCATCATCATGGACAGTTTCTAGCCACTGGCAATGTCTGTTTGAAATATAAACCTCTCCAACATATTCTTTCTCCACACCACCTCTCCTACTCTACAATAACCCAGTCTTCCCCTTTCTGCTCCACACTTCTCTACACTCCCTACAGCCATCTGTCCCCTGGTCTTCCTCTTGGCCTCCTGTCCCCCACTTCAATATCCAGGACATTCTTTGGTACCTTCTAAAGCTAGGTCGAATCCACTATTTACAAATTGATTTACCTTCGAACCTCGAATCTTGGAAAAAATTATGACCTTCAAAGGAAATATAAATATAATAGAATAATAGAAAATACAAATAGTAACTAATAATTTGTAATTAATCATCAAACAAAATTTTAAAACATATTTCACTTGGAAAATTGTAAAAAATTATATTTTTTTTGAGGATTTTATGCTTGAATCTTCTTAATGATTCGAGGGTCTCATCCATAATATTTTCTCCTCTATTCTCCTCACATGACCTTAACACTTCTCTATCCTTTTCTGCACTTCCTCCTCCTTAACTATCATTATCATCCTTTCATTTTATCAATTCTTGTCACTCATATAGTAATTCTCAGAAATTTCATTTCAAAGGTTTGAATTATGCTTTTATCTTGTTCCTTCTTTACTCACTTTTCCGCTGCGTATATCAATATTGGTACATAGTATGTCCTGTATATCACTCCTCTACACTTCTGAAAAACTCTTACTTGTCTCCCTCTATTACCGATTTTTCTTCAGTTTCTTCCACTTTCCTCCCTTCACATTCCTCAGGTATCTAAAGCTTTCCATTATCTTTAACTTTTTTTTTACATCTATTACTGTTTCCAGCCTGTGGCTTGGTTCAATTTTTTATTCAAGCCATACATTTTCCACTACCGGCTTGCTAGGCCTGTTGTAGCTTCATATGTTTTATAATTTATCTTAAGATTAGAACAGGCACAACATCCAGCTCCTCGGCCTTTAATACATAACTTTGAAAGGATAAACTGACATTTCACCAATAATAGATGTTTCGGACATGCTGTAAATTGAACCCGAGACCCTTAGTTCACGAGACAGACACCCTACCGACTGAACTAAGGTGATGGGCATGCACTATCTTTAACTGCTTCTCTCTTACTGTCAAACCAGTTGTGCACGTTTTTATTTTCCTTTTTATAATCAGCGTTTCACTCTTCCTTACATTAAACCTCATTCCATACCGCTCCATCACTTCATCCTACTGCTGAACGTCTCTCTCTTCATTGGCCCATACCATCAGATTATCTCCAAACACCATTGCTTTCATACTCTCCTCCCCAAATTCTTTCTACCCTTTCCCTGTTTATTTCATCCATCACTACATTAAACAGTAGTGGTGCTAGCGCATTACCTTGTGTCAGGCCATTTCTCAACTCAAACCCTTCTGTCTGCTCACCTCCCAATTTCACACAGCTCACACTCCCTTTGCACTGTACATATTCCTCACTCTCCTATTTTTTTAAGCTATTCTGTCTAATTATAGTTTTAGATAGTTTGAAATGAGCCTACCACTATTGAGAACTATCAAGGTTCTAATGTCCACTCATAATGAACTGTTGTAAAATTAAATTAAATTTAAACATTTCTATAACTGTCAAATAGTCTAAAGGTTATTTGATATAGATCATTAGGCTAAATTATGAGGAATAGAAATTGTTGAGATAAAACATTAAGGATTCTTTCAGACGAGTGTCCGTGAGCTGGTTCACGAGTGTCACTATTAAACTCACTAGATCCACAATGAAGCACACTTAAGCTTGTAAGAAAACACAACAGCTTGTCGCTCATTTAAATGCTTGAACCAGAAGAGTCTATCATTTTAACACTTGTAGTACAGATCATAAAGGAAACAACAAATAGAAAATTGTGGGTACACTCTATAATAATTTCAAGGAAGGAAAATTGCTGTTTTTATACAAGATACAAGATGATGAAAGGTTTTTTTTTAAAAACTATTTTCACATATCATTTGTGATGAAGAATGCTTGAAAGGAAAAATGAGTTGTAATAAGAGTAAAGAGAGTATGTATGAGGATAACAGGAGTTATGTTAAGACAGAGTGAGAGGACGAAGTGGTGCCAAATAAAAAATGGAGTAAAGCAGGGGAGTGCCCTCTCAACATTACTTTTTGTAATGGTAATGAAAATGGTCATGAACAAGGTGTAAGGAAGATTTGGGTAGGAAAGAATGAAACTGTGTTCAGGATATTGATTGGCAAACACAATGGGAAGAAACCGTTGGGAAGACCTAGACACAGATTACACTAGAATGGACCTGAAAGAGACAGGGTGTAATGAGGTGGACTGGATAGGACAACTAGCTCAAAATAAGGATGTGTGGCATAATTTTGTAAGTGTGGCAATGAACTTTCAAATTCCTAATGTTAAAGAGTAAGTAAGTAAGTTAGGAAAAAAAAAATGTAAATAAACGATTAATCAAAATATTGTACTGTCTTAAAAACAACATCAAAATTTAATCCTTAATTTTTAATTATCATTGTTAGCTGTTGATAAAAAGTTGCAAAGAGGCAACAATGCTAAAATATTATTCTATTTGTGTTAAAATGTGTGTGTGACTACTTCTACTATAGAAGACAGAAGAAAGTAAGAAGATGTCACCTTTACACATTGGATTCTTCCCACATTTTTCCTCTTTCCCTAGGTGGGCTTTCTTCATCAAATTTACTCTTAGCAGTTTATTTTTCCTTTTTCTTTAGTTTTATCAATTTCCTTTATTATAAAATTATCTAACCATTGGGCCACCTCACTTTTAAACATTAAACGAAGCTAATTGAAATTGCTCATTTTGTGTCCTTCCCAAAGTATTATATAATTTCCTGATCCTGAGATAAATCAATAATAGTCATTGCCCACATCCTTAGACAAGATTTAGAACTATTTAACCATAATAGTGTTTTTTCTAGCACTGCGTATTACTACTTGTTCAGGTTATACGCTTATACACTAATGATGCTAATGGTTTTTGGGATTAGGAAGGTTGTATTAATAGGAAGTGTACTCGAATTTGTGTGGAGGGAGAGTGGAAAACAATTTTTTTTAAACCACTCTCAATACACTTGACCAACAAGATTCAAACCTCAATTTTCCTGTCATTCACAGTCGAGTCTACTGCGAGAGTAGCGCCTTAGACTATGTGGCCAGTGAAGTGGGTAGTTTTGTATTATTTTAACTACAGATAATGTGTTGTGTCTTAATTTTCCACGGTTTTTATAAATATCAATTATAACATACCTGCAAACTATGTTTCTACACACTGAAATGATCTGTCAAATTTTGCCATGTTTGCTTATTAATAATTTGTTTTTGCAACAGGTTTGCGAGCTATGTTTGCGGCACGCTGTGAGGAGTATGTGACCCAGGTTGATGAGCTGCAGAGGCAGTTGGGAGCAGCGGAGGAGGAGAAGAAAACTTTGAACCAACTACTTCGTCTAGCCGTGCAACAGAAACTTTCCCTGACCCAGCGACTAGAAGAAATAGAGATGGACCGGGAAATGCGCAATGCTCGAAGGCATCCCCCTATCGCAGGGGGTCGTGGGGCAAAGACTCGCTTCCCTCAGCAACCTGGACGCTCACACACAGGCAGAGACTATTTCTAGCCACAGCATTCGGGACGACTCTCAGCTTGTGTGCTAGCACTACTTTCATTCATTTCATGAAGTTGTGTTGCCTCCTAGCCTTGCCTACTTGTGTGCTTTAACACATATTAGCAAACATTTTTGCTATATTGTTGGGTGGCTATTACACCATGTTGTAGCAAATGTTTTTTGTTAACATTTGCTATTCAATTATTTTAAATGCAGCATACCTTTCTGTAAGGTAATTTTTGCAATGACATAACAATTTATATTTTTATTCAATAAGGAAACATTATGTTTTATGTAACATTCACCATAAAAATATGTTTTAACTAATTCAACATATAATAATTACATTAATGTAGATTTAAAAAAGTTTATCTAACATGTGTTTGTGTGTGTGTGGTGGGTTCATATCATGACTTGCTGCAATGTTTTGCATACAACTTTTATGGATATAATTTAAGGATGTCAAACTCAATTCCTCAACATCATTGACTCTTACTGGCATCGAAAGAATTGAGAATCAACACCTCGATCATTATTTCTAAAATCCCTGTAAATAAATGTTCTATTATTTAAACGAAATGGCAATATTAAGCATGGGTTAATATTTCATTGTGACCATTATTATTCTACCATTTTACTATAGTACCGACATATTGAAAATGTACTCAACATGTTTAAGTTTTTTTAATACACCTTTTTTCGCCCCACCACATGATGGTATGATAAAAAATAAACAATATATTTATTTAATGTAAAGTTGGATGGATTGAGAAGTATTTAAATGTAAAATGTTGAGGAACCAGAGTTAAGAATTGAAAAATCGGGGTATAAAATAAGAAATAGCAAGAAATTGAGAGAAAAAAAAATTCTCATATCTTTAATATTATTTTATTTTTTTACACAAATTTTATTTTTTGTAAATAAATGAATTTTTCTTAGTAACTTTGTGTGAAGACTTCGTTAGTTTTCTTATTTAAGGGTAAAATACTAGATAATTTTTTTTAACTCGCTTTTATAATAAAAATACATTTTCAAAACCCTTGTGTGAAATTGTATTTATCTCTTAGGTCCTACCAACTAGGTAAAAGAATGAAATTTTTGATAAAATTGTTTTTTAGCTTAAATCAATACAACACACAAGATTTTTAGTTTAAAAAATAAATTAAAATTAAACCTGGCACCAATAATTATAATTTAATATTAATAAACATAAAACATGTTAATAAATTATATATTGAAAAAGTAAATGAAAACAATTTTTTTAGAAAATAATATTTTCTTAAGTAAATAATAGTTCGCCCTTTTCATATATGCAACATTATTTTTACTATTCAGAGGTTATGACAAAAAAAAATCCACGTTATCTAGATGGAATAAAACAACGCTATGTATACATTTAAGTATACATGAAAGGTGAAGCTTAGGGGATGAAAGATTATAATTGCAGAAATTAGTTTATATGAATCAAATTTGAATAAATTGAAAAATGTCACCTGGGTTCGATTACTTTGTTCAGGTGTCATTTTAAAATCTATTTTAATTAAGCTATCTAGCCTAAAAATACACAGCAATTCTAAAATTATCATACTTACCAAATTAGGTAGTATAACTAAAAACTATGGTAAACCTTCGTTTTACCATAATTCGTACAAAGACATTTTAACTTTTTAAAAGTTATATTTGTGTGTTGTTTTGATAAATCGAATTTAATAATTTTTTAGATGTAATTATTAACCATGGGAACATATTTAGTTTAAGACTTGTCCACACTAGTGATATTTAACATATGACGTTAGTCATGTTGGTTGTGCGTGGTACTTTACATAAAACTATCATCATGAGTGTGAGTCATACAAATAAATAATTAGTTGATATGTGGTATCCATCGCTCATCAACTATTAGAACTCCATATTCCACTCTGGAATTACTCTTGTTTAGTGGGCACTTCGTGTGCTAATCCTGTCCATTATGTTTGAACTGGTATCTTCCCCACTGTTCCGAACCGGTTGTCCATCTTTGAACTCTCCAGTTTCCGAGCCATTCGAAGCGGAACAGCCGTCCCCATTAGTGAATAGGTTCGTACCAAAGTCATCAAAGGTTGTCATTTATTCGTCGTCCAAATGTCATCCATGTTGTAAAGTGTATAAGAGTATGATTGAGAGATTGATAATTTACATTAAATTGTTTTAGAATGTCTGTGAAACAGCGTTTATTGATATTGTTGACATTGTTATATTAATGTTTCGGCAGCTTTGTAGGGTTTTGTAAGTTAGCAGAAACTACTTGAACAGCTTTTTAAAACTAACTTTGTAGTTTCTTTTGAAATTATATTTCTTTAATTATTTTTTAAATGGTACTTATTATTTAAATTATTTTTTTATAATAATTTTTTGTGGCAATCAATAGCCAAGAACTGTTATGTACAGCTAATATTAAACCCTTTAGTTTAGAATTATAGCATGTCAGTAAATGACCAAATAAGTTAACCATCTCTTGTTATATTGATGTAGTTATGAAATAATTCCTTGTAACTTATTATCGACACATTTAAACTAGATTTGTTGTCACTGTTTACTTTGTTATATTTGGTGTGTGTGTAGGGAAGTATAAA
The DNA here is from genome assembly GCA_902141385.1 of Timema californicum. Classification (NCBI taxonomy): domain Eukaryota; kingdom Metazoa; phylum Arthropoda; class Insecta; order Phasmatodea; family Timematidae; genus Timema; species Timema californicum. Next base: position 123,948 of record CABFOW010001856.1, read on the forward strand.
CTTCCAGGATTAGCAAGATATTCCTCTAGTAGCCAGTCTCGATATTAAAACCATTTACTTAAGAAGGAAAGTGGTACACATTAATTTGTAGTTCAGTTTAACTAAGTATTAAAATTAAATTGCCTTTAAATTTTTAGTATGTACATGATAAAAGAGTATCAAATTATTTCAAAGAATCGGGTAGTGTGCATTTGTGAAGTAAAATGTTTATATTTTGAAAAACTTTGTTTATTAAGAACTGATTTTTAAAAATCTGTGTTTTTATGTTGGTCAGTTATTTAAATGCTACAAATGAAATATTACATAGCCTAGGTACTTCAAAACTTGGTTATAGTTTAATATTATAATTAATGTTTGTTTGACAAGTAAAAATCATAATATTGTTTGTGTTTTTAAATACCAATAAGTAATAATTTACATAATTATTTTTATAAAAAAGATATTTGTTCTATTCCACTTTTAACTGTACTAAACTATAACAAATTAATAAAAGTGGAATTTTTGTTTGTTTAGTTCTTTTTTTGTATATTATATTTTATTAACTAATTTTATAATCTAGAGCCTATTCAAATGGAAAATATTTTTTAAACTACTGAACATTCTTATTCATAATATGAAGGCTCTAGGAATATCAAAATTTTCATACAATACATTTTACATATATATATAAAAAAAATCAATAAGCTTAATCTAAAAAACCCATAAAATATACTTATACATAATAGAGCTGTGTGAAGCTTTGATATATTAAAGCAAATTAAAGTTTATTTCTCTGTTAAGATTTTATTGGTTCAAAATTGATTCATATGAAGAAAATTAAACTTACGTTTGTACTGAAAAAAATATTTTATTTATTTTGGCTAAAAAAAGTTATAAAAACTGTAAAAACACCAAATTTAACTCTTGCTTCCTACTTCAGCCCCATTACATAACCAATACTAGTCTCACTGTTTTTACTGATACTCTGTTTGGTATGGTAGCAAATACTGCACTTTAAACCGATTATCTAAATATTGAAGTACATTCAATTATAACTTAACAAATATTGTGGGTATTAACTTAATGCTAAAAAACTTGTTGTTCACACAGCGCTATTACATGATGGTATTTGGGTATGGGGGGCCGAAACTACCAGTTTGAGTAGATTGACCAAGCTACTGAAACGCTGTACACAGATTTGTAGCAATAATGAAAGGGAAAGTCTAGTGCCTCCAATTTCAACCATCATATTGATTTTATTTGCATCACTGGCAGACTGACCAAATATATATATAAAAACACTAACTTTACATTTTGTAGTTTTATTTTGTGATGTACTCATAGAGTGTTAATATACACGGTAGTGCATAACTTTTTTATTCCATTCTATGGATAGGCCTTACCTGCGGACACATTTTCAGATTTCATGTAAAGCCTGTTCCTCCTTGTTTTGATGTATTTTTAGATTTTACAAAAAAAAGATAAGATGATTTGTGTCCATGGCTGCCAAGTTACCAAGCTGTATGAAAGCCACGCCTCGAAGCACATATAATATGGAGATTGTAGATCGATGCCAACATTTTGCAATGGGATTCTGCTCTCAGCCTAACAATGCTCAAACATTTGGGGTTATTCTAACCTAATTATGTGATAAAGGTCCTACTCCTGCCTTACGGTAGTGTAAGAGGAGAGTTCAAAGAACAGATTCTTTTATTCATTTTAAATAACATATTAACTTTAAACAATTCT